>JAQGCS010000206.1:0-30133 GCA_034702105.1 Fuscozetes fuscipes
CAAACCCGAAGAAAAACCAGAAGAAGAAAAGGTTCCGAAACCAGAAACAGAAACCACAGCAGAGTTCACACTTAAGAGGAAGACAATTAAACCCAAGGAAGTTGAAGGAACTACTGAATCTCTAATTATTAAGAGAACCGATGAACCGGTAATAGCTGAAGATATCACAGAAACGACCGTTAAATTAGAATCGATTCCATCGGAAACAATTTCAGAGACAGTGACTCTCAAAGCAGAAAAAGAGAAACCAGAAGATATCACAGAAGCGACGGTTAAATTGGAATCCATACCAACGAAAACCACTACAGAAACAGTTTCTCTTAAAATGCTTGAAAAATCTGAGGAAACGGAAACAACGGCAGAAATTTCTCTTAAAAAGAAAGTCATTAAACCGAAGAAAGTCGAAGAACCCATCGAATCGCTAACAATTAAAAGACCAGATAAAGTTACTGAAGAACACACAGAATCATCTACGATTCTCTTGGTTCAAAAGGATGAAGTGCCTGATGACTCAATTGTTGAAAGCTTTTCCATTACTAAACCCCAAAGAAGATCTATCGAAACAATTGAAGAACAATTTGTGACGATTCCCCGTAAATCTTCGAGATCTTCAATTGACGAAAGCGTTGACATCACTATTAGTTCTAAACAAAAACAGCTAGAAGATATAACAACTGAAATAAATATAAAAAAGAAGCCAAGAGCAAAATTTTATACAGAAGGAGATGTGATATTGTCATCAAAACCTGTCTCACAAATTGAGAGCGATGTTCGGGAAACTGTTAAAATAGAATCACCAGAAGAGGAAACTGTCGAAACCTATTCTCTAAGTTTTCCCAAAAAGAAATCTATTGAAACAACTGAAGAAACGTCTGTTCGGTTACCGAAAAGACGTGAAACTCAGGAATCGGTTACCTTTTCATTAGAGGAAAAGAAAAAAGAAATCGAAGACATATCCACTGATATCACTATCAAAAAGAAATTGAAACCGAAAATTGTGGAAAGCAGTGACAGCGCTTCCATCAAAATATCCGAAACTCAAATGCTTTCAACTGAAGACTCTGCTGAAGCTTCGCTCACAATTCAGAGAAAACCATCCGAGGATGAGATCAGAGTTAGGAAAAGACTAATAATTTCAGAAGAAGAACAGTTCGTTAAAATGGCGCTCAAAAAGCCCGAAACTGAAAGGGAAACAATTGAGAGTCAATTTGTAATTAAACATAAACCGGAAAAAAGACATTTCGAAGAAACGGAAATCGAAGAAACATTTGACTTAAGTTTAGGCAAAAAGAAAGAACACAAAGAAGTTATGAAAGAGTTAGAAGAGACCACTATTCAGGTCACGTCCACTAAAGACTATACTTATGCCGTTTCTGAAGATGCGGCCGAACTAACGGTTAGAAAAGAGTTTGAAATGGAAGAGACGTCCGCAGTGACCATCAGAAAAGATATTCATGTATTGCATTTAATTCGATTATTTTGTTTAAAAATATAACAAAACATTTGATTTATAGGTCGAAGAGTTAATCGCAACGATTACAGTAGTCTCTGAAGTCCCGAATATGATCTCTGTGTCTGAAGGGGACCGACTCTATGTAGTGGAACGACACAACAGCGACTGGTGGTTCGTTAGGAAACGAATAACAAATGAAAGCGGTTATATTCGCTCTAAAGTTCTCACGGATTCCGTTTCATACACTCATATACTTCAGAACAAAGTCGACGAAAAGATCAAAAGATTACCCGTTTATGAGAGTAAGACTTCCTTCAAATCCGAGTTTTTTAATTTAATTAAATTATATCTTAAATCTATTTAGTCGAAGAACTCGATGAGACATTTGAGCCAATATTTGTTCGACAATTGCAATGTATTGACGCATATGCGGGCGAAACGGTTACATTCGAGTGTCAGGTCGAGGGCAATCCCCGACCAACTATTACCTGGTTTAAACACTCATCTATTCTAAAAGCGAGCGAAGAAATTCAAATTTTCTACGACGAGGACAATACCGCAAAATTAATTATTAAAGAAGTATATCCCGAAGACTCAGGAAAATATACAGTAGTGGCTAAAAATACAGTCGGTTCTAAATCATATACAGTCGACCTGAATGTGGACGGTATGTGTTGTTTGCTGACAAAAATTCTATAAATTATCGATTTTTTAATTTATAGCCTACTTATCGGACAATGAATCGGTGGCTACGAGTCGTCGGACGAGTATGTCTCGCGATTCATCAATTATCGATACACTGGAAGGAATTCCTCCAGTATTTGCACAGCCGGTCGATAGTATAGAAATAAGAAGAGGAGAAAATTTCATGATTGAGGTCTGTGTGAGCGCACAGACAAAGCCAACCATCAAATGGATTAAAAACGACAAACAAATCAAAGAATCGAAACGAATAAAATTGAAATGCCAAGAAGAAACGTATCAATTCAAATATCGATTACAAGTCGACAAAGCTGTGCCGGAAGACGATGGTGTCTATGAAATAATTGCTGAGAACAGCAGTGGAATCGCTTCGGCATTTGTTACCGTCTATTCCGAACAAAATAAAAAAGGGCCCGAATTTACACAAACATTCGAAGACGTTGTCGTCGACGAAGAGTCAGAACTCACTCTTTATATTAGATATGAGGGATATCCCACTCCACAAATTAAATGGTTCCGAAATGGATGTTCGGTAAAGACATCAAAAAGTATCGTTCAAAGGGATGAGTCAAACGAAAGCAGTCTTTTAATAAGAAATATATCGAAAGTAAATCACAGCGGAGCCTATAAATGTGTAGCCATTAATTCAATCGGAAAGTGTGAGCACTCGGCAAACGTCAAAGTTATTCAAAAGGACTGGATTTTTGTTGAAAAATTACTGGACACAGAAGTGGAGGAAAAGAGTCAAACATTGCTCGTGGTCAAAATATCGAGCGAAGAACAAGACGTTCGTTGGCATAAAGATGGCGAAGCCCTCTATGAAGACGACGACAGATATGTGTTTATTAAAGAAGGCTTTTATCGCAAACTATTGATTAAAGAAACTCAAATCGAAGACGAGGGCGAATACACGTGTCTTCTCGGAAGAGATAACGAATGTTCTGCAGATCTCATTGTTATAGAACTGCCCCCAAAAATAATCAGCGAATTAGAGGACAAAACTTGTCTTTTGGGTCAAACGGTTTCTTTCGATATTGAGTTATCTAAAGGCGACGCAATCGTCGAGTGGTTGAAAGAGGACGAACCCATCGAATACACGGAACGAATTGAGATCAAAATCGATGGCAAAAAACAAGAACTGATTATAAGAGATGTCGCAAAAGAAGATGGAGGCGCCTATTCCTGTGCATTAGGCCCACAAAAATGTTCCGCTAATCTCAAAGTTGAACCAAAATCTGCAGAGTTTACAATCAGATTACCCGATAATATGACTGTAGATGAAGACGAAGATATCGAATTCAATGTGGAATTGTCTCGTTCTGGTCCTTCCGTCCAATGGTTTAAAGACGGAAAACAAATTACAGGAAAGAAATACATAATTGGATCGATTAATGAGAAGCACAGCCTTTTGATTAAAGATGTCAAATCAAAAGATTCGGGTGAATATATGTGTGTCGCCAACGGAGACCAGACGCGAACAAATGTAACAGTAAATGAAGATTTCGCTGAATTCACAGTCAATCTGAGAGACATTATCGTAAAAGAGGGCCAAACAGCGACTCTCTTCGTTGAAGTGTCGAAACCGCGCTATAAAGTTGAGTGGTTTAAAGACGACTATAAAATCGAAGCAAACGATCGAATTATACTAATGGAAGATGGAGTCCATCGAAAACTTATATTAGAGGACTGCACATTTGAGGACCAGGGTATGTATTCCGTCA
The DNA here is from genome assembly GCA_034702105.1 of Fuscozetes fuscipes. NCBI lineage: Eukaryota > Metazoa > Arthropoda > Arachnida > Sarcoptiformes > Ceratozetidae > Fuscozetes > Fuscozetes fuscipes. Next base: position 3,877 of record JAQGCS010000206.1, read on the forward strand.
CTTTAAAGGATAAGAGGAGTGTAGCAAAAGTGACGATCGAAAGCGCGCCCAGAATTACGACGGATAAGAGACAATTCAAAGCTAAAAAAGGAGATAATTTTGTCCTCGAGATTCCCTTTGAGGGATATTTACCGCCAAAAGTTGAGTGGAGTTTTGATAATAAAGTACTTAAAACATCGAAGAAATTGGCGATCGAGGCTCTTATGGCCAAGACTTCGTTGATTATCAAGAATTTTGACGATTCAGACGAAGGAAACTATACTTTGAAACTGAAGAACAATATCGGAGAATGCAGTGCGGAATTCACAATAATCCTAATCGATAAACCAGAGTGTCCAGGTCGTCCACAGCCTTCAGAGGTCAAAAACACTTCACTGACATTGAGTTGGGCCGAACCAGAAAAGAATGGCGGCTCTGAAATAACCAATTATGTGATCGAATATCGCGACAAAAAATCATTGCTTTGGAAGACATATAACGAAAAGTTAGAAATAACTGAAAGACATCATAAAATAGAAAAATTAAGGATTGGAACCGAATATGTCTTCAGAGTTATGGCTGTAAATGAGGCCGGAATTAGTGGACCATCAGAAGAGAGTCAATGGATAACAACAAGAGAATCAAAATTAGGCGAAAAACCAGTTTTCATACAAGACTTACACTCATTAGTAAAAGTGAGCCCCAAATCTGAGGTTAGATTCGAATGTAAAGTAACCGCAAAACCCATCCCTGAAATCAAGTGGTGTAAAGATGACCTCGAATTGGGTGTAACCGATGATATGGAGATCATATTTGAAGATCAAACGGCAACTCTTATAATCAAAGAAGTGAAGCCTCAAAATGCTGGTCAGTATTCTTGCAAAGCAACCAATCACTTAGGAAGTGCTCAAACGGACTCCACTCTAAAAATAGAGGAAAAGCCTTCCGCTATATTTGATTCGCAGTTAAGTTCTTTGCGCCTCAAACCTGGCTCTCAATATTTGATCGAAGCTGAGATCAAAGGCTATCCTTTCCCTCAAATTGTTTGGACAAAAGAACAACAAATTATCGAATCATCGAAACAAACAGTTATTAAAACCGAAGGAAACAAAACCATATTTATCATCAAAAATATCAAAACAGAAGATTCAGCCGTTTATCGGTTGAAACTGTCCAACGAATTGGCAGAAGTCAGCTATGATTTCGCACTGAAAATACTGGACAGACCCGGACCACCCGACCCACCGATCAGAATGATCAATGTCGAAGAAGACTGCATTGAGCTGTCGTGGAAACCACCCAAAGATAACGGCGGTTCTCAAGTCACACACTATTTGATAGAAAAATGTGAAACAAAACTCAAAAAATGGAAAGAAGTCAACAAAATTGAGTCAAAACTACTGACGCATAAGATCTACAAATTAGTCGCTGACGAGGAATATATGTTCAGAATTAGTGCCATCAATGAATTCGGCACAAGTGATGCCACTAATTCTGAGCCCATTACATGCAAGAGTCCTTTCGGTAAGAATACAAAAATAAATTTTCAATAATGACACAAATGTTTGAATAGACAAACCGTCGCCACCCACCGGTCCACTCATCACATCAGACAACACAGAAAACTCATTCACATTGAGTTGGAGTCCACCCGAAAGTGACGGTAAATCCCCGCTTCTCGAGTATATGGTCGAGAAGAGGGAAATTGACAAAAAAGTTTGGCAAAAGGTTTGTCTCATACATTCAAAATACAATAAACATCTCTTTTTACCCATTTATTGAACTAAAGGTGGGATCAGTTGACGGAAAAACACTATCGATAGCAGTGACTGATTTGAAGAAAGACACGGCCTATCACTTCCGCATATACTGCAGGAACAAAGTAGGAACAAGTCTTCCCTATGCGCCCGAAGAATCAATAAAACCAGCAGGAAGATATGGTCCACCTTCTATGCCGGGCCGACCACTCAAAGTGTCGGCGATGACCAATACTTCATTGACACTTTCCTGGCAAAAGCCTCTGTCGACCGGTGGCGTAGAGTTGACCGCTTATCTCTTGGAAAGGCGTTTGGCCACAGAAAACAATTGGATTCGAGTGACTACTCTCGAACCCGATGTCACCAATTTTACGATCGAAAACCTTTCTTCGAAATACGAATATTTCTTTAGAGTAATCGCCGAAAACCCATTGGGACAGAGTCCTCCTCTCGAAACAGACTCAGCTATCAAACTATCCCTTACCGCAAGTATGCCATCGGTTTGTGTTCTGAAGCTTAAGATTAATTCGGATCAATTTAAATCACTTAAAGCGCGACCGGGTGTGCCAACTGGTCCCCTCGAAACACGTGTTGTCAGCCCGAGTGCTATAATTGTGGAGTGGGGCAAACCAGAGACTGATGGCGGCGCACCCATTATAGGATATGTGGTTGCGGTTAGAGATACCCGGAGAACCATGTGGATTGAGGTATGGCCTAAAGTATTGCTCATAATTATTGATTATACCCTTTGTGAGACAGGTCGGTCACGTGAACCCAGAAAATCAACGCTTGCAAATTAAGGACTTGCAGGAGGATCGACAGTATTTGGTCAGAATAATGGCCCAAAACGAAGTCGGATTGAGTGACCCCTTGGAGATGGAAGAACCGATTCAAGTGATTCGACCTCCAGGTACTTTCAATTTAAAATAAAAGGCAAACTCATGTAAATGACTAAAACTATTTAAAGGCTACACCGAAGTGGTTGCGGAAACACCCGTCGAAAAAGATGACACCCCTTCTGTCAGCTTCACCACAACGGAGACATCGTCTTCGTGGATGAGAGAGGCAAATATGGAACCTCTCGTCCGTTCCTATACCAGACACCGACTCCTCGATAGGAGAGAATACTTCTTCAAACTGTGGTTTTATTCGAATACTCTCTTCAAATAAATATCAAATAATTTGATACTTATTTGAAAAAAGTATTCGAATAACCATTTGTTGTGATATTTACTCATTTTAATCGACAAAATCCTATATTTCGACTGAACTTTGAATTCATTCGCTAATCATTTAAGTTTTAAAATGTTTTAATTATTTAAAGTTTTATTCAGAGATTTATTTAATGTTTTGTTTGTCGTAAAGTCTATTATTATTTAAAGTTTTACTCCAATTATGTGTTAATTTTGAGTCAAATAATCGTTTAATCAAATTATCAAATGTTTAATAAATTAAAGACTATTCGCAAAGCGATTGCAAAACAATCAAAAACAGTCTTACTTTTATTTGATTATTTCAATGATCCTGGTATTTAATTGCTCTGGTATTCAATCAACGATTACAGTACAGGGAGTTTAGTCTTGCAAAAAATGTAATTATGTTTAAACAATTAAATCAGTAGACACTTAACACTTGAATCAAATAAAATGAAATTTTTTAATTTAACCTTGCACTTTTTCAACACAACTTGTTTAAACATTGATTTTATCGAAAGTTTTTTATTTGTCCATCAAATACAGTTTGGTGATCATTTCACTGAAATCAACCAGACTCATTTTTCTAAAAAAATCATCATTTGATTTGTGCAAACAATTTAAAGCACTTGATTTGGTTGACACTGATGTGAGAAAAGGCGCCAAAACATCACTCAATGTTTGATCAATACTTTAATTTGAGAAGTAAGCAGGGTGTCTCATTTTAAAAAAAAAACTTAAAAACATATCTTTGATAATAAATAAAAGCCTGTGTGATTTGAGCAACAATAAATTACCTCAATTCAATTTTTCATAGAGTTTATCAATAAGTTTGTTAAGTTTGTTGTAATTTTATGCTCATCTGCTGATCATCTTTAACATTGCTTTTTAAATATGCGGTCTTATCGACGATCGGTAACTATGGATACGGTTTATAATAAATTATGTAATTAAGAGGCAAAGAATGTCTACTAAAAGAATTAGTTGCAGGTTGTTTCCTTCGAATAATGATCTGCTCAATGATTGATTGATTTTTTGATTATATAATTAAAGCTTTAATTGGTTTTAATTGTGATAATAGAGTTTGTAATTTATAGTCTTATCGACAATCGAGTTATCATATAATTTGTATTTCAAAGTATTTGATTCAAGTCTTAAAATTCAGAATCAGTTCCCAAACACTGATTAAGACATTTGAATGTGTTTTCATTAATAAAAGTCAGAAGACATCTGAGTTTAGTGAAGACAAGTTTGCGATTAAATATTCATTAATTATACCCAATATAACAGGTTGAATGCCTCGACAATTTTACTCATTTAAAAGCAGTTAAAAGCCATGGCAAATAGTCAAGGTTCTAATTTTGTTGAGTCTTGATTGCTAATTCATCTTTGAACTTTCTAACAAGTTTAAAAATAATTTCACTAAATGTTATAAATGTTTATTAGTTGTAAAATGTATGTGGTAATTTGGTGTCATCGTGATAAAGAGCGAAGATGTCTAATAGGATGTCCAAATTGAATGCCTCAACACTTGCTCGAAGTGAGACGTATTAAAGTGTTTTAACCCAATAATAAAATTTAAATCAAATTAATTTCAATTAAAACATTCATTCAAATGATATTTAAAGCAATTTTTGAGGAAATAATATTACAATAAGAAGGTGTTTGGTATGGACTGAGAGCAGACAGAGACCGGCCATTGATTGCTTGCCCCAAATATTTGGTTGACTTCTAAATTGTATTCTTATATCAGAGAATAATTCAATATTATTAAGAGTCGATTGTTCTCAACAGACAATCATATCTTTAGAATAGACTCTTTGTTTGCAATTTGTGTTTCAATTTCTTTGAAATGAATTTCGTTTTCCGTAGAAAAACATAATTAATATAATTTTATTAAAATATTTGTCGATATCTCAAACTCTGTTTGGTTTCTAAAAGTTTGCAATTTTTTCAAATCGTTCTCATTTGCTGTCACTTTGACTTCACTTTACGTAAAGTTTATCACAAATAATATCTATATTTAGTAAATGATTTCATTTCCGAATAACTCATTCCTCTGATCGACATATAAGTTAACATTTATTTTAATGATTCAATTATTTTAATTGGTTTTAAAATTTAAATAATTGTAAGCCATTAATTGTATCCAAAGTATCTATCATATTTTCTATTGTGCTAGTCGATTATCATTAGTGCCAATTTTTATTTTCATTACAATTATGCAAATTTCGGATCGTAGTTGACTTTACCGATTGTTTAATTAAGGTTAAATCTGAAATCATTTTAACCTAGCTCATTGTTAAATTTGAATTGATTCAAGAGTTAAATAATTCTACTAAATCTTTTTTTATTCAGTAAGAAATGTGTTTGTGGTTTGTCTGATGATGTATGTGATGGTGTGTCTGATGATGTGTCTGCTGGTGTGTCCGGTGGTCAGTATTGATCAGAAATGAAACAAAATTTTTATTGAGTGTACTATAAATTGGATTCACTTTCTCTGGAGCTCTAAATATGAGAAATGAACCCATTTTTAGTCTCAAATTTCAATGAAGAGAATCCAATTTTCCGCTTATAAAAGATGAAACATTTTTCAGTTAAAAATAATTATTTTCGTTTATTTTTAATGCTTTTTGAAGTTTGAAAGATAGTCGATATGTTTTGACCCATTTCTGCAAATGTACTAAATATACCGTATATTCAATATTAAACTGGTTTACAGTTTCGGTTGTTTTGTCTAAAACTGAAGATTGGTTTTCGTTTCATTGACTTTTCTTACTATATATTCTCAAACTGGAGCTCAGGGTTTGTCAGTCGGAGAGAAAACTTGTCCTCTGAATCCAATCTGAATTATCGAGATGACCAGGAAAGATTCAACCAATTATCATAAATTTAACTATGGATCATCAATAGCATGCTCAGATAAGATATTTGAATAAAAATCACTCCAAGACAGTCGTCAATCAGATATTTGAATCTTACTTTTAGTTTCAGTCAATGGTAAACAGTATCAAGGACTTTTCAAGACATTAAAACGCCAAACTCATAAGCAGATAAATTGATCAAGTATTCTGAGCACTCGTCGTAGCTTGATACTATCTGATATACAACTATTCGATTTTAATTAATGAGTCTATATTTTCCAACCTTGATCGTCACTCCTGAATAATTTCTCTCAACTTTTTCTAACTAGAATGTTGCCAGCATAAATAAAATGAAGAATTTAATTTTATTTCTGATATTAAGGTCATTTCTGAATTATTTACGATTCATATAAAAATCAATTTTCACTTCAATTAACAATTGAAAGAATTTTAAGCAAAACAAAAAATTACCGATAAATTAAATGTTTCAGTCGTTTCAAAGAATAATTGAGTCAAACTTTAATTTACTGAAAATGTCTTATATCACAGTATCAAGGTTGTTTCTGTGGGAGTTAATTTATACAAGATAAATTGAAATTCAGATAATTCACAATTAATTAAAGATTTCATTAGATTCGAATCGAAATCGTAATGAATATATGTTTTATAATAAAACATAATAAAACTTTTATTGAACTAAAAGTCACTTAATTGGGAAAATCCAAATGAAATCAAATTCTTTTTAAATGAAAGCAAAGCTTTGACAATGTTTCGAACAATATTTATCCGTTACTTCCTTTCGGCCGTTTATAAGCTTAAGTGTATTTCAAGGATATTCTGTGCTTTGATTACGGAATAAATTTCAATTAATTAGTTAGAAATCAATGAAAATCATTTCATAATAATATGTTTTTCTTATTCAAGTGTTTAAAGTGAATCATGTGTTGAAAAGTGACCACTTATTACATATTTAAATTGCAAAAAAAAATCATACTGGTATTTTAAGTTTCTATTTTCTCTCAATGATCATTAAATTTCAACTACAAATCAGAATTAATATGAAAATTTTATACGAGCAAATAATTTTGACATTGTTATAATATTTGACGCCTGACAAATTAGAGGCTTAGCCCATGTTAGCCCCAAGTTTGATAATTAGATTGGGTGGTTTGCAACCGCTATTAAATATGACCAAAATGTGAATATTTGATAGAAAGCAAATTCCGTTATGCCCTGTCCTCGAGGACTCGCATATTCTTATTAAAATATTTGGAAATAATTCAAGTGAATCAAGCTCAATATCATTTATTCGGAATCAATTCTATGAATCAAATATTGAATAAAATTCTAAGTAAAGAAATGCGAGGTTTAGAACATTGACTGAACGCAGACTTAGAGCAGGAAATAAGAGTCAGTGGGTTATTAGGGAAGGATCTCTTCACTTGATTTGAAGGCTCGAATTGGGTCGACTAATACGAGTGTTGCGAATACCAATCAGTTGTGACTCGCATTCACTGCAATACTAACCCAAACGTCTTCAGTCTTCAGTCGGCGAATAAATTCAGTTAACGTTAGTTCTAAAGCTGTGAACAACTGTTTGCTAATCATTTGTTGTAGACTTGACTTTTGTAAACTCAACTTTCTGTTTATCTTCTCATTCAAAATATATGTTTCGCGCATTCCTCATGTGAATCAAAGCACCGGACAACTCGAATGTCTCATATGATGTTCAATTTGCCAAGATTCCCTTTATGGGTAAGTCACCTATCTTATTTATTCAGATCAAAATATGCAAGATCGCTCATTACCAGGTTAATACCAATATTATTCATCGCTATTTCCAATATTTAATTGCCCAAATATTGAACTTCATCTAGGTTTAGGCTAATAATAACAGTTAATTTCCAAAAATGGAAATCAGATCAATAAAAATTACAGTCATTACCCAGGAATAAATTTAATAATTTCACACCGAATTTTAGTCTTGATAATATGGGACGTTAAAAGTATCAATTACATTATTAACTCATTAATGATGTATTTGTCAGATTGAGATTCACTCAAATGTGAGTTTTGGTAATTTTATTGACGAAAATTGAAATGCGATTAAAGTGTTATTTTGTGTTATTTTAAACTTTTAAAAGTCTTCACTAAATGTAAATTACTATTTATTACGGAATAAATGCATGTTTTAAGAAATGCCTTAAGTCTTATAGAAATAGATTAATGACATAACTGCCGAAAAATAGTATTTTCGATGCATTTAGTTTTGTCCCACTTTTATAATACCTATCAAATGAATCCACAAAATACTGCTCTTAAAAGTAAAATCAAATATCATTTGATATAACGAGAGTTGAGTTAAAGTCAATTTCATTTCCTGTTCACACGATATACTCCTTTCCATTGCTTTCTTCAGACAATTATAGTCAATATAATAATAATAATTACGATTCGATTTCTCAATTATACTAACTATACCTAGTTAGTTAGTCTAACACTCACTAACACTTCAAATATTTACTCGCAAATTGTTTTTCAAATTGTATGCAATTTCGATTCAATGATCAAAACTTTTCCTGGGCTCTACTGAATTACCCCTTGGTCTCAGTTTCATTCTCTCATTGATTTAAATGATAAGTGAGCTATCCACATTATTTTTCTAACGTATAATTATAATTTACTGAATTGATTTGAAACACATATTTGTTCGTGCAATTAAATACAATTATCTTCAATATAATCGTTTGAATTCCCATAAAGTCATTGATTTTTTCGAACCAATAAAGAAATTATTACAAAAATTCTATAATTGGATAAACAAAAAGATAATATTGAAGGCTATTAACCATAATTCACTTCAATTCATTATTATTCAAAAGAGTTATTAATTCAAAGTTTGATTATTTTTTTGCAAGTTTAAGTTATGCAACTAATTATTTTATTATGGTTTTGTTAGCATTGAATTGTCACTTATTTATTTTATTAATTTTTTTATATCTTTGTATTAATTATTGTTTGAATTTATGGATTAATTCATTGAATTCATAGCTCACATATTGTGCTAATCGTTTGAATTGAAGTCCAATTATTCTCGATTTCATGTCTCAAATTCATTGAATACATAATGAATTGGTTGTAAACCCAACCCTTGAATACGATTAATAAATCTTTTGCTAAAAATATTTCATTCAATTTCTGCCTTAAATCCAAAATAATTGACACAACATTTACAAAATATTTACAATAAAATCATAAACAATATTCAAATATAAATTTAAAATTAGAATATGTAAAAAATAATCCAACTCAAATATGTTTTTCATTGTTCAAAATTATTTTGTGTAATCCCACATTTCAAACAATTGAGCCTAACACAGTTTATTTTAACAATTAAACAAATTGACGAATTGCTAAACAATAGCAAAGTAGAATTTGTCTATTTTGTCCCTCGTTAGACATAGAGTGGTTAAGAGTGTTGAGTTATTAAATATAATTATAATCTTGCAAAAAAGCGTTTTGGTCAGCAAAAAAAAGTTAACCGAATTATAAACAAAGATCTCATACATTAAATATTTCTAAGATAATCACCAGATTATGAAAAGAGTTTTTTAGAACCAATTCCTACACATATTCTGAAAGTCGGGCGTATTCTTCGCTCATATTTTTATTCTTAATTATAATGTTTTCATTCGTTGAGTGGATTTGCATTTTAAAGATTAATTTACTTTTCTATGATTCAGACATTTTTGCCATTAAATAAAAGTTGAATTAAAAGTTTTAAATTGAATACAAAACAAAAAAAACTATACAATCAGTTAATTGTAAATTCACTTATTGTTCGTCTGACAAATAGTTTGCAAAAAAGTGACCCAATTTTAAGTCTTTTTTCAAACTAAATCTTTTCATTGTTTTTGCATCCATTGGAAGAATTCAGAAAAATGCAATCAATTTTACTGATCTTTAATCATAATTAAGTTTTAAAACAAATTCTCTTCACTCATATTGAAATATTCACAAACAAATCATTTTTAAAAATGTTTGTCAAGAAAAATATTCACCTGTCCAATTAAGGAGCTCACATTTGCCTGTATCGCCCTTTTCCTGACTAAAAAAATTATCAAGTCAAAAATGATGTGTCATTTGTTTAATTACTCTGAAGCTCTAAACTAAATCGTTTAAAACTCCTTTTAGATTGTATTACTTATTGGTGAGTCAAGTGATCCAATTGGTGGCAAAACATCTACTTTTGATTCATATGTTTTAAAAACAAAATTTCCCACATTTTTGGCTCTGATTTGATCGAAAAAATTGTTTATTTTGATTGAAAATTCTTAAAAAGTAATCCATTTAATCAAAAACATGACAGAAATTGATTCTTAAAGTTTGTGCCATTTTTCACCACTTTTTCTGTTCGAGTGATTCGTTAATAGTTTTGTATACAATCAATGCAAAGCTAATCACTCAAACGCAAATAACTGTGCTAGTACACTTCTCCTCTCAAACCTCTTGAAGGGCTTTTGCTAAAAGTTTTTGGTAAATTATCTTGCCAACATCAACTAAGTTATTTTGAAAGTATTCAAATGGAAAGCAATTAAAAACAAATCGATTAATATTTTTATTTGTTTGACATTTGTATAAAACATTTAATTAAAACATTAATCAAAACATTTGATTCATTTTAATTGACTTTCTTTTGTTGTATCGAAACACTGATTAAAAAACTGATATTAATTCAAAAGAATTGAATATTGAAAAAATGTAAGCAATTTGTGAGCACTTATTTTAAAACTTAAAATCATTTCAAATACATTCCAGAGAATAATTTTGTTATAAATTATTAATGAATTTCAAATTCAATGACAATTCATACAAATATGCGTTTTGAAGAGAAGACGGCATTTGCCATAAACTTGTAATATGGAGGAGACGTCTGTCCTAACCTTATGACTAAAACCTGATTAGACGGCAACCGAATTAAGTTTTCATTCATCGAATTCCAGTCAAAGACCCACATTTCAGAAGCAAATACTATTGTCGACAAAATTGAGCAATGTAGACACTAAAATGGTCTTGTTGTTGTTGTTGTGGTGCTTTATTTGGTGTTTTCACTGAACCTTCATTTGATTAGTAACTCAATTTCAAGTGCTGACCCAAATTACATACAAATATCTTGAGTAATAAGGGAACAGACATTGTTTTTCATATATTTATTGGCAAAGAATTTGAGGGTTTCTGAAGTCATCAAAATATATTGACCTCTGCTTTGAGAATATTTATTAGAAGCCAAACGTTTCGGTTCCAAATTAACCCAATTTTATATCTAAAATAATTTCTTATTCTTCTGATTTGATTACTGTTTGAAGTAATAAATAATTAAACAAAAGAATTGATTGAATGTGTGTTTACTCGAGTCTTCTCACAATTTATTCGCCTAAACATTAATAGTTTTCTCGATTTACCTGTTTTTCACTCAAATTCCTAATCGTAGTTTTAAAGGCGAAACTTGCAAACTATTGCATTACAACAATGTAAGTTACATTATGTAACATCTGAACAACAATTTGTTTTTGATATCTCTTATCAAAAGTCAATCACTAAAAACCATTGGAGTCATATTCAAAATATATTCGACTTAATTCGACTTGTTGGATGGCTTTTTAATTTTTGCATGTTTGTTTTGCATATCAGTGTGGGAATTATGGTTTCCACAGAAAAAGAAATAATTTACAAATGCGTTAAAAGCATGTTCTTTATGATCTCAAAAGTGATATCAAAATTAATTTTAATCAATTTATGTTTTAAGAGAAAATATTTGCAAATAATCGCTAAACGAATCGATTTGTGTCTATTTGAGTTCCAAATTGAGTTCATTTTCAGTAAAATCTAGTTTACGAGCGATTTGTCGGCTTCTGCTCTGAAAATAATCAGTTGATAACAATTTTTGAATTCTCTTTTCATTTATCATTTTCAGGTTCCTTTTTTGCTTCTAAACGTTTTTGGCTCATCCCTCTCAGACCGTGAGTTACATACCTGATGTGTTCCATGTCATTCAATTTCCAATTTATTTATTTTTAACAAATTTTTACTTAAAAACACTAAAAATAGTCTCAATTTCTGAAGGCATTCATTCAATAAACAAAAGGGCCGCCGATGACCTTAAAATAGTTTGTTATTATTCCAATTGGGCTGTTTATAGGCCTGGATTGGCCAAGTTTACTCCACAGAATATCAATCCATATCTTTGTGTTAGTTTTCTAATCAATTGTTTGAACTATTAATTGATTTTTGTCTCAATAAAGACTCATCTGATATACGCTTTTGGAGGCCTTTCGAGTAAATTCGAGTTAAAGGCATTCGATCCCTACAATGACTTGAATCAGGGTATAAAAAGCAAAAGCAAATAATTTTATTGGTTTTATTTGAAATATCATACAATTTATTCTCGAACTAAATTAGTACAACTTATTTATATTTCATTCGTATATTAAAGGAGTTATTAAACTCTTATCAACTAATCTGTCGATTATCTAAAAACTTACTCTTTTTCTAAAAAAGGAAATTACAAGAAATTCGTTGGACTCAAAGCCTATAATAAAAAGCTTAAGACTCTGATAGCGATCGGGGGTTGGAATGAAGGCTCTAAGAGGTGTTTAACTAATTAAATGCCAAAAATTTCCAAATTATTAAAATGTGTTTATTTTGAAAGATTCTCAAAACTAGTCGCTTCTCCCGAACTTCGCAACATTTTCATCAACAGTGCGCTCAGGTTTCTCAGAGATCACAACTTCGATGGCATCGACTTAGACTGGGTATGATTCACTCATATTATCATTTTTCAAAAATTAATATTCAAATCGAAATTATTTTTAGGAATACCCCGGATTCAGAGATGGGAGCTCTCCAGACGACAAGCAAAATTATGCACAACTAATTAAGGTAAGTCTCATTCCTGTCATTTATTTCTAAGATATTTGTGAGTAATAAAAAAGTGTAGAAATTGTTGAACTTGTCATCGAATCGATGCATAAAAACTTAATTTTAGGCTCTTTTCAAAATCGTTACATTTGAGTGATTCGAGTGTTTGAATGTAAATTCAAATCACTTTTGAGCTCATTCTCCGCCCAAATGAAAAAGCTATAAGATTTCCATTCGACCCAATTTCGCACTGACTTCAACTCTGATTTCAATTTTCTTTAGAATTTCTTTTTGTTATTTTCAACAAGTTCATTTTAATGATAATGTTTAAAAATGAGAGAAATATATTTTCTCAATTAATTTGAAAACAATTGATGAATGTTTTGAATAAATTACTCTCTCCTTTGATGTTATGAGCAAATAGATGCCCTAGGCAATTCTTGTGATTCAAGTGCATTCAATTGCATGTTATTCAAGTTCAAGAACTCATTTAAAAATAATCTGCTCTTAGTTTTGTCCGCAATATTGCAATCGATTCGATAAAAATCACAAATAATTAGCAAATATTTGTTTGTTTTTATGGTTGAATAAACTTAATTAAAACATTGGGAACACATTTCTAGGAACTCAGCTTAGCCTTCGATAATGAAAAGACTCCACCTGGAAAAGACAGACTACTCTTAACTATTGCAGTTCCGGCCGGTCAGGAATATATCGACCAGGGCTTCGATGTGCCCACTATTTCGCGGTCAGTTCACAATCTAATCTAATTTTTTATCTGAAGTTTAAATTGAATTCTTTGTCAAATCTACAGATACGCAGATTTTCTCAATGTTTTGAGTTATGACTATCACACGGCCTTCGATCCCGAAACAGATCACCATGCACCGCTCAAAGCACGACCTGATCAAAGCAGGTTTGATGAGTCGAGTAAATTTAATACTGAATGGACGATCAACTATTACTTGCAATTGGGAGCGCCCAGGAATAAGTTAATAATGGGCATTCCTACATATGGACGATCATTCACTTTAGCTGATACTAGCAAGAATGGTTTAATAGCTCCAGCTGAAGGTCCTGGAGAGGCTGGCGCTTCAACTCGAGAAAAGGGTTATTTAGCATTCTATGAAATCTGCCAAAAAGTGGAAGAGGAAGGCTGGTCTACTCAACGGCCTTACCCTCAATTAGAAGGACCCTATTCCTATAAAGAAGATCAATGGGTCGCTTACGATGACATTCAAAGTATTGAAATCAAGTCTCGTTACATATTAGACATGGGTTTAGGCGGTGCTATGATATGGACGCTTGACAACGACGACTTCAGAGGTCTCTGCTATGGAGAACAGAGTCCACTCATCAATGCTGTGAAGACAGCGCTGTCCAGTAACTTAGTTGAAAGCAGTTCCAGTGAAAGAACTTCTTCTCGTTCTGTAAGACCCGGTCCTCAAAGTGTTCCGAACGAAGAACACCTGTTGAGTGCTCTTAATGTCAATACACGACGAAATCAATTGCGAAGAATTAATTTTCAAACCACAACCACTTCTACTACAACTACAACCACTACAACAACTCCTCGTCCAACATATAGAACAACAACAACTACCCGTCCAACATATAGAATAACAACAACACCCGCCCCAACATTTAGAGAAACTGTAATCCGAACTACTCCAGAACCACCCCCAACTCCAGACCCGGGCAGTCCTTTTGAATGTGAAGACGAAGGCTTTTTCAATAATCCAAAGGATTGCAGAAAATATTTCTGGTGTCTCGACAGTGGACCCGCAAATTTGGGAATTGTTGCACATGCTTTTACCTGTCCCTCTGGTTTGTACTTCAATTCCAAGACCGAGGCCTGTGATTACCCCGAGAATGTGAGCTGCAAAAAGAAACCCATAGAGGAGGTCACTACTAAAAAACCAAGAATAAAAACAAAACCACCGACAACTACGACCACGACTACAACGACAACTGCCCGGCCCACTACAACTCAAGCGCCCACAACTGACTTGTCATCAAATAGGGCTAATGTAGAACTGTTGTCATCCGCTTTACAACAATTAAATAGCGCTCAACAGAGAGGAAACACTAATGATGTCTTACAACTCGTCTCTTTGATTCAATCGTTGGGAGGGGTCGATAAAATTCAATCCCTTTTAGATGGCCAAGATGGTATCAACGATAATGGTGTATCTTCAGCTCCCCCAACCTCAAATTTTTTCGCGCCCTCGTATGTGACACCGAGAAGACACCAAGACAATTCTCGTCCGCCTGAAACATTCACCGAGAGTTCGCAATTTTTGCCCGTAGCCAGACGTGAGCCACAGATTCAGATTAGACACAGACGACCACAATTTGACCCCGAATTACAAACGACGACATTAAGTCCCTTTTCTCATTACGAAACTCCGCGGAATTCTCAGAGAAATAATCAAAACAATAATTCTAATGCTCCCCAACGGGACTCTCAAAGGGACTCTCAACGGGATTCTCAACGGGACTCTCAACGGGACTCTCAACGGGATTCCCAACGCGACTCTCAACGGGATTCTCAACGGGACCCCCAACGGGACTCTCATCGGGACTCTCAACGAGATCCCCAACGGGACACTCAACGGGATTCGCAACGAGACCCTCAACGAGACCCTCAACGAGACCCTCAGCGAGACCCTCAACGAGATTCTCAACGAGACCCCCAACGGGACTCTCATCGGGACTCTCAACGAGATCCCCAACGAGACACTCAACGGGATTCGCAACGAGACCCTCAACGAGACCCTCAACAAGATTCAAACCCACAGCCCTTTTCATTTAATTACAACACACCAGAGGGTCGTATTCCTGACAATAACTTAAATGAGGCCTCCGTTTCGAGACCTTCGCTGCAGAGATACAATAGTTCTTCCGGTCGATTATCTCTACCCTCTACTGAAAGAAGCAATTTTGTGACCGATTCTCCAATTGAAAGACCCGAACGTCAACAGTTCAGACCAAATCAGATCGTAAGAGTTCCAGTCAGTGTTTCCGAGGGTAGAGTTGTTAGATTACCCAAAGAAGAAGGAGACGCTCCGCGCCGTAATCCCCAGTCCGCCCGAAGGGTTAGAGTTCAAAGCGCTTTCTCTTTGCCCACAGAAAGACCGCAATCAGAAGTTGTTTACGACGAAGAGTTACCACAACCACAACTACAACCACGACCACAATTAGCCCCACAACCTGTGCCTACAGAACAGCCACAACAGGATACTACTCAAAGATCACTACTTCCACGAAGACGTCTTCCAAATCGTTTTAATTTGAGACCAAATATCGACGAAAATCCAGTTTCGGCGCTAATAAATCTTCCGCCGCGAGGATCCAATAATTTGCAAGACTTAAGGCCACAAAGACCTCAATCATATACTGATGCGCCCCCAACGACAACAGGAGCGCCCACAACAATTCTCTTCAATAATCAGTTCAGACCACAGCCTTCACGTTTCACAAACTATAATACTCTTCCTCCTGAGTTCGATATCGCGCCGTTTACTACTCCACCTGTTAATTTGTTTGAACCTGAGCACTCATTCCAGACGACAACACAGGCACCGACCACTACAACCACTCGTCCGCCACCTACACAACCACCAAGGAGAAGTACAAGGCCACGACGGCCATTACCGCAACCGGTGCCAAATTCACCTCCAATTACGACTCAAAGGCCAAATCGACGACTGACCACAGAAAGTGTTGAACCGGTTACGCAGTCGGATGGACCGGCTATCTTCTCTGAAAATGATGGAAAACTTGGTTGTGGGAAGAGAGGAGTTCACGCACATCCTAGCAGTTGTGGAATGTTTGTGGTCTGTGCCCCAGCATCCCGATCGAACAAAAACCTGAGAGCTCTGACGCACCACTGCCCAGCAGATCAGGTGTTCGTTCAGGACGTGGGCAGATGTCGGCCCGGAAACAAAGACCGCTGTGAAGTGTTTTAAGCGTTTATTTAAAATATTTTTTTTTGTTAATGAAAATCGTTTGCCATTTAATTGAAGTGATTTTTAGTCATCTTTTTCCAGGTTTTGTGTCTTTGTGTGCGTTTCACAACTGTTTCACTACTAATGAAAAGACTATTTTTATATTTGTGCTAAAATTTAATCATTTTTTATATTTTCGTCACATTTTTCTCAATAAAGTATTTGAAGAAAAATAATTCTCTTTAAAAAAATTGTTATTTCGTTTTGTTATCAATTAGATTAATAAAAGGAATTAGTAAATTATTCTGTAAAATAATTTAAATTTAACTTATTTAAATGCTTTTATGGTTTACAAACTAGGAACAAAATATAGCTAGATTATTAAATAGTTTGAAACTAAAATAAACATTGAATTCAAAGCGAAAATTAAGTTTTATTTTTGAGTGGATTCAGTAGATATTGTTTGTAAGGATAGGATCGAGAATTGAACTGAATTTGTTTATCCATTGCCGACAAATAACAGCATTTGTGGAAAATGAATGCATTTTTGGCCAAACATTTCTCGAATCTAATCATAAGTTTCTCTCCAAAGTGAGGCACTCTATCTCTGCCTACAAATACAAATACAAATCTAAAATTAAAATCAATTAATGGCTATTCGTTTGATGACTGGCCATAAAATGCGAGTTTTTTGTTGTGCGCTCTGTTCGAGTTTCTCTCCAGAATGTCCCAGTCGTAGAAAACCACGTGACAGTGATAGCCCTTATCACCAGCAATATGACCTAACATACAACAGGTCTTGTTCTTATCCGTCAGTTCTGTTTTTAGGTTAAAGTGTTAATAACTTTTACATTAATTTAAATTTGTTTTATTCTTATAATAAGTGGTTTCACAACAAAACAAAACAGCACTTAATTCTCATTAATATTCACTTTCTGTTTATCTATTTTTTGTAAAATTGTTGCCACAAATTCAATAATATGACAAAAATTGAGCTTTAAATCTAATAATCTAATACATTATGGCTTATCTAATAGAATTTAGTGATCTAGATTCAATAATGTAAAAAGACTTAGAAAATAATGTTCTATTCACAATAATTGCTAACAAATATTATATTTGCATCAGATCCAAATCTTTGACCGCCACATTGAAAGCTGGGGTGGGCAAGGTTTTCGAGCTCAGGCGCGATAAGGGGGTTTTTAAATCAGGGGATTAGGGGGAATAAAATGGCGACCGAAAGTATCAGAACGGTCAAAGTAGGTTTGTCCTAAAATAGTTTCGGTCGTTTTCCAGACTAAATTCGGTACTAATAAGTTATTTTAAGAGTTGGGAAATGTTTGTACTCTATTTATACGATTCCTCTAATAAAGTGATTATTAATTGAACTTTGGATAAGCAATCATTGATTTTATTAAATATGAGACGACTACCACTCACTCACTCTTTAATTATTCTTTTCCTAAATCGAGTCAATCGATAGAATATTAATTTCTGTGATCTCTTATTAAAGAAATCGATTAAATTTAGTTTATATCAAATCAATAATAAGTTATTAATTATTATTAATAACACAAAATATTCGACAAACCACTACTTTAATGTCTAAATACCTCTAAATAAGCAATTTTACAAGTATATTAAATATAAATAAATTAACAGATTACTTATTACAAAATAACTTTCTAGAGAACCTTGATGAATATGATGAAATATAAGATACTATGATCTATTGATTTACCTGCCACTTCGGCCACACAAATAGCTATCCAATTGATGAGCAAATAACAAATTGGAAATAATAAAGCACTTTTCCACATTTTAGACAATATCCAAGATCAGAAACAAAGGTAACCAAACAACCCAGGTCGCAAAACAATTGAAAATTTTGCTCTTCTATTGTGAGACCAATCTGTGGAATATATTCTCATTTGGTTTCCTTTCGAATCAAATGTCAAACTATTACTAATCGGACTTCAAATATATAAATGCACTCAAATTATTGCAAAGTCGAGAAAATATGACAAATGAGATACGAATTCAGTAAATAAGATATTCGATAAGATTTAGCACTTTGTAAGTTAATGTGTGCTCACTCTCTAATGAGTGAATGAACTTGCTACTTTTGTTGTCTTGTCAAAATAAATGTTTGTTATATTGCAAACCACGCCTTTTAATTGAGACCAATCATTGATTTTGAAGAATATTTTTTTAGTATTTTCACCAATCATTTGACATTTTGTAAATAAAATTCATAAAAAGAAATAAAAAATTTTGTTTATTTATTAGTCTTTTGGTGAATGAATTCTCAACAGTAGACTCGTTTGTTCCAAACATTTGTCACACAAATGATGGAGTAATGTGATCATTGATTACAAATACCAACCATAAAAGGAAAATGAAACTTTAAAGTGCAGTTTATCTTGGACATTGGAGACATTGAGGACATTTTAATAATCGCTGCGAAATTCTATGTAAAATGACGATGAATTCGCTCAAAAATTTGTGATTAATAGTGAATTCAATAGATTATAAATTAGGATAAACTTTATTCCCATCAATAAATTCAATGAAATCAATTAAATTAATATTTTGACAAGAAAAATGTTTGTTAATTTTATAAATCACGAGTTTAATTTTTAATTACGATTCCAATAAATTTTACAAAAATTCTAAATTTTACTAAAATTAGAGCCAAAAAAGGACTTAAAATCTAAAATCAAATATTGCGTAAAATGAGACCATTTATACAAAACATAAAGAAATAGATTATAAAGATAAGTAAGAACATGATATGTGCTTTTAAATCAGACTAGTATTTTTTTGCATATTTTACCTTGAATATCAACATCGCCTAGAACTCAAAGTCAACTAAAAAGTAAAAGTAATAAATTTTTCATTACATTTGTCATTAAATTCTACAAGGATCAGATAAAATCGATTTGTGTTGGAAAAAATTTTCTTTGTGTAGAGAAACTTACCTAATTAATCCGATCAGACATTTCAAACATCGATTACAATTTTTAATAATTTCTACAAGTTCCTTTTTATCCGTGTTAAAAATTTAGCCTAAAAGGTTCCTTAAAAATGAAAATAACTTTGTTTCGTGTTTTGGCATTATTGAAGAAGCATGTACATTAAACAGTTTAATTTAATTAATATTTGCAATCAACTATCAAAATGAGTAAATACATGGTTTAAACAACAAGCAATAGTGCCATACATTGGATATAAAATTTGAGAAAAAACACAACAAATCATTTGATTATATATTCTTTTTTTTAATATTTTATATTTTGGTTAAAATTAATAAAATGCAAGAAATCGGTGTCTCATAAGAAAATACGAAAATATTTATCGATTTCAGAGAGTTATTTGAATTTGGATCAGCTCTCGGGCAGCGGCTTATCATTCACTTCAATCGAGCAGTTCTTCACCGGCTGACTGACTGTGGCCTTTGGGTCGACCACATATTCCAAGTTTAGTGATGACAGGGTACTTTTAGTGCAACGGACTTCCACTTGAATGTGACATCTTTTATGACACATATAATTGCAATCTTCAAAACATCAAATAATGTCATTAATTATGTTATTTAGTGATCAAAATGTGAATACCTCTGCACTGATAGCCTTGTTTTCCTGGTCGTCTTGAAAAAAGTTTTCCACAAACTTGACATGTGATTGATCTACAAATCAATTGATACTTTTCAATATCTGTACTCAAAATTATCAAAATATATGGAAATATTGGAAAGTTTGATTTAAAAGCATAAACATACCCTGATAAATGCTTAGCCACAAACAAGTGCTCATTAAATGAGTGTAATTTAAGACCTTTTCGCCTCCATTTACTCTTATTGGCCAAAGACATCGGTATTATATAATGTCTAAAATAAATTGAAATTTAAGACAAATGAAAACAATTAATATTTTTTAGTGAACTGACTTCAGAGCCGTTCCGTTCTCTTTTGTTTCGACGATAAGAGTGGACTTTTCGTGAACGAACGTTCGGTTAGAATAACCACTGATTTCACTGATATTACTATAACTTTCAGTTTTACTCTTTGCGTCTGAAGTAAATATAATTTTGAAAAATTGATTTATGAAATGATTAATGGATTAAAAGATGACTTACGACGAATAGGTGTTAGACTTGTTGACATTTCTTTGGGAGAAGACGGTTCTCTCGATCCGGGCATAGATTTGGCTCTACTCGAAGAAGAGCTGAGAGAACTGTCTCGACTCGGAATATCATATTCCTTATCAGTTCTAATTTCAGCCGATTTCGACCGATTCTTATTAAAACTGAACCGCTTTTTAAGAGCTTTCATCAAAGAATGAGGTTCTTTAGACCGAGAACGAGCAGGGTGATCTGTTCACATATTAATCATATTTCAGAAATGTTCTAAATTTCTTAACAAAAATAATAAACAATGAAAAAGTGCACACTTTTGTCATCTTTTGATGAATTGGCTGAAGACACTTGACTTCCTTCATTTAATGATGGATCTGGTGTTACTCTTCCTGTGCCATATCCCTCACTGCCTCCATTTTCAGATGACTGCATTCAAAAAGTTGATTGAAAAGATAAAAATTGATAGAATGTAATGAAAACTAACTCTTTTGTTGGTGTGAACAACACTGAGACTCTTTTTGCTTGAATTCACTTCAGAGGAGTCGGGACTCAAACAAAATTCAATTTCGTTTTGATTGACTGCAAAGAAACCAAAATTAGCTGAAAAATGAAAAATTGTTTTCTTTTCGAATGAGTGAAATACCAGAAGTATTGTTAATAAAAGAGTCATGCATATCCATCCCATAACCATTCTTAGCATTCTCTATATTACATCGGTTTATACAATTGTTCTTGGTGACGCTCACACTTTTATCGGTCTTTTTGTTTTGTTTAAAAGACATTTTATTAGTGAAAAGTTTAGTCATTTTAGAATTGCTTTTGTATTTCTTGAAATAAATTCTATTGTTTTTATCGTTAATTTGATGAGTGATTAGCTGTTTGTTGAACTCATTTTCAACGATAGGATCTATTTTTCTATTAAATTGTGTATTGCTTTTAGTAATAGTGTTATCACTGCTCTCATCGCTATTTTCATCGCAACTCTCTATTCCTATCATAGAATCGATAGAAAATCTGGAAGTTATCAAATGTCGATCCGTTCTTAGGAATGGATTTGTGTTTATGTTATTTTGTGAGTTAGTCCTCAAAAAAGAGTCATTATCTATATGTTTGTGTTCTGGAAATAGAGTCGTTGGAGGAAGAGATATATCATCTGAAATGGTATTCACTTCAAAAAATTGACTGAAATGACGGCCTATTTTATGAATTGGCACAGAATAAAAACTTCTTCGATAGAGTTTCAAAATATCGAAGGGATTTCCCTTAAAATCTCCATTTAATGAATACTGATTTGGGATCGACTGTTGAGGAGGTTTTGAGGAGAAATCTATTAGTGGAGGAATGATTGGCAGCATATGATTGACTACACTTATGTTATCACAAGAAACAGATCTTTTAAAACTAAAACTTTTATTGTGGACTAAAAATGGATTTTTTTCATTTGTTTGCAATTCATTTGTTGAGTCGATAAAAGGGTTGGTTTTGGTCTCAACGAACGGATTCTGACCGAAACCGATGTCTTGTCTTTGATTCGTTAGTGAAGACATATTAGACTCGGAACTGGTATGCGGTAGAGTGGCATACATTTGATCTGATAGTTGGCATACATTTGTTAGAAATTAAATGTTAAGCATTTCATGCATTTTGTTAATTACTTTGCTCTTCAATGACCTCCAGTTGTGTACAACTTCTATCGTTTCGGATGAGATCTTCTTCGGTATCGGTGTTGGCTTTTAGCGGCACATCTTCTCAAAGCAATATTAAACAAACAAAAATAGCGAATATTATTAAAGGCAATCAAAACATTCAGAGTATAATTTTATTCACATCTTTTAGTATTTTAAGCGTTTAATAAAACGATAAAAATTAGTTCAGAATTTCTAATTGTAAGCAAATTCCTATTTAATAACTTATATGACTTCCGCTTAAACAACAAGTTTTTAACAAATCCTTTAACTAAACTCGAGATAAGAAAAAATCTATCCCGGCAAATTTTCAGAGAAAACTATTAATACGACGACAAAACCATATATTTTTAAAAAAAAGTTAATAAACACAATAAAATGTACATCAAAAGTATCCTTGGCGCTTCACGCGGCAGAAAATTGTTTACTTTTGTGACATATTTCTATCAATCAACGAAATATCCCGGCTACATCCTTCAAACCATATCGGTAGATCAGCTTTAATCCCATCCCTCTCCTAGGCTAGCCATCATCTCTTCCATTCCCATATCTAAGGGAGGGAACCCCGGGTGGGGTGGGCGGGTCTACTACATACACTGTATATACTCAAGAACTTCGTTATTGTGGTAAAAATAATTAAATTGTTTCAAACCTTTATTTGAATTCTTTACAAATATTCCATTAGATTTGGTTATATTCTGTTCAATATTCTTCGATTGAGTGTCGGAGTCACCACTGGTTTGTAAGTGATGTTCCATGAAAAGGAACTAATTGAGAGGTTACTAGATCATTTGTAATAATATCAAATAATTGATTCAAACCTCAACGGCGAGCGAACCAGTTATCTGATCGGACTCTAGGGGTCGGGGCTGTAGTTTAAGCACTTGATTCTGACTCGGATTACTCCTTAACTCATCAACGCTTACGATTCCCAAACCCAAGAATTTATCTGAAAATAAGTAAATAAAAGTTGATTTGTTTGGATGACAGCAAACAAACAAATGATATGTAATTACCGTTTATTTTGTCGTATAATTCGAACAATATTTCAGTCGATTCTTCTTTTAAGTTACTTTCAGAACATATCAGAAGAAACTTTGAGTTCACTTATAATTAGTTACTTATGACTGGACTCACAAAATGAAGTGTTCGTTCCAAATGGGGTCAGTCGTATCCTTGATGGTTGAGGTTTGGAGGCGCTGTGAGGGTTCGTCCACTTCCACTACGCAATACGGGTCGTGACTTCCTATAAATAATTGGTATTACATGAAAAGTGCTGTCATAAGTCACCTTGACTACCTTTGTTTTGAGCCAAGCCATTAGCCTGGACAACTTTGACAAATAACTTGCGTTCAATGCCTCCGTTTGGCTGAGAGTAGGAATAAAAACGTGATTAAAGAGGAAAACAATTCAGATAACAAAGAGAAACATTTTTCACAGTCTATGCGATAACAGGCGATAAACGAACCGTTTTATCCAAAATATTCTGAGTCTCCGGTCGTTCCAAACGAGGAAAGTCTTTATATTTGGAAAGACACAGATCCACAACTGTTGACGTGATTCTGTTCACTATAGCCGTAATGATAGCGTCTTCAGAGATTCTGTTATCTGTTCTCTAAAAGACAAAGAGTCGTCAAAATCAACAGAAAAGGCAAAAAAATGTTTACTCTGTTATGAGAAATAAAATATTTGTTAATCAATGGAATGATTTGCAAAAAACAATATCTCTTACAAAACGAAATTCAAAGCAAATAAAAGTTCACAATATTTGACGACTTATTCACTTAAGAAACAATGATATGAAGAGAAATACAGTAAATACTCGTTCGTGTCCCTTGGTCGGGACCAACAATTGAGGAATAGGATCGAGACCAGCTTTAACTGAACTAAAGCTTATAATTAATAAACCATGTTTTTTAACAAGTTTACATCATTTATCAGCACTTTTAAATTGAATTAATAATAATAATAATACTTATTTCTTATCTTGGTAAAATTGAACCTTAAAAAGCACTGAAATCTATTACATTGATTTGAATAATTGAGGCACAGAATCTAGCTACGAACGAGAGAGATAGTATCCGAGTCTTTTTAATATTAATCAATATGGAAATGACTTTTGTTTTTTTGAATTTAATGAATAGGATAACACGAATGCCCATGATCATGTTTTTACTGTACTTCTATCACGTGAAACATGCATTTTAGAGCGCGGACATTAGAGTAAAAAAGTTGCACCCCGAATGCCTAATTTTGAATTATCAAATAATTTGAAGCCCTAATTTTTAAAAATCTCAAAAACCAAAAATATAATATATTTTTGGCCAATTAGAAGAAAATACTTATATTTTTGAATACATATTAAATATTTTGTTTAATTGGAAATGAAAAACAAAATGATTAGGGATTAAGGATTAAAGATAAGTCAACATTAGATTATAAGGGATTATTTTTCAAACTGGTGTCTAAATCACAAACCAATAGGAAAGTAAGACGTGCTCTGCATGGACTGGAGAAAAGAAGAAAACAGAGAAATGTATTTTTTAGTTCTTTATAATCAATTTCTTTATTATTTTATCATTTGTATTTATTTCATTTTTATTTATGTAATAAAAATTTGTATTTTTTGCATTTATATATAATTTATTTTTGGTATTTGGGATTATCAAAATTAGGGCTTGAAATAAATTAGGCATTCGGGCGCAAACTTTTTACTCCAATGTCCGCGCTCTATGCATTTTATTTACCACTTGTTGTGTTTGAGGATTCTTTATGGCTTTGAGGTTAGCCTTAAAATCAGGCCTTTCCATGAATTTGACGACAAGTAACTGCTCTTCACTGATACAAATTGTTTTGAGCTAAAGATTAGAAAAACAATTCATTAAACATTTAGTTCGAAAATATTTGATATAAATCTAACCATTCCTTCAAACCTATCGATTATCAATTGGTAGTGAAACGAGTCTTCATTGACTGATCCATCATCTTTAAATGCTTTGATCAAATACTTGATTCCTTTGATTGACATTTTGCACCTAGTTGTCTGACAATCATCTTAGTTATCATTTAAATGCATTTAATTTATGTTAATATTATAATTAATTATATTCAATACAAATATGCAAATTGAGACAATCTATAAAGAAATGGAGGTTTGACTTGTTAACTTTTTTAATCGCTTTATCACTTAGCAAAGTAATTTTATACGACATACTCAAAATTGAAAAAATTACAGTTTTGTGGAATAATTTCAAAGTGCAATCTAGGTTCTAGTTGAATGAACTTTAAGATATTAAAAAATATTAAAATTAAAACACATCTACTAAATTGAGATCTTATTTCAAAGGAATGCTAAGAATGCATTTTTTATAGCATACTGAATGTTGAAATTTAGTATCTAGACTTAAAACCCACTTCACTGTACTTGCTACATATTCAACATATTTCAATTATTAATATATCGATTTTGGGCTCATTAGAGACGAGATATAAATATAAATATTAAATAGCGTTAGACAACAAAATTTTACGTTATTTCTCTCAATAATGTACATGGACAGTCTTGCACAGAGTCTGCTTTAATATGAGAGTATGTGAAATTACAATTATTAATGAAAATATTCATTATAAGACTGAATTGGAATGTAATCGAACGTTTACTCCGATAAATTGAATTTGAAAACACCATGTTAATCTTCATGATGCATACTTTCATCATGCAAAATTTTAGCTGCTGATGAGCAGTAGAAAGGTACTTTCTAGGCCTCTGAAATT
>JAQGCS010000207.1:0-30130 GCA_034702105.1 Fuscozetes fuscipes
CCCCCTGATTTTTGGTCCGAGGGACCCCCCCCCCCCCTGAGGTCGGGTACCTACCGCACCCCTGAATGAGAGCTAATTGTCTGTCAATCATCACGTAATTGAAATCATTGGTATCTTCACTAATATTGATTTGAATTTGATTTCTATATTTTTTAAACTGCACTCAATTTGTTTGAGACTACTTTTAAGTTTCTGGAGAGAGACATTTGAGGCATTTGTCAGTTGATCTAGGAGCTTATCCATTTATAAATGTACATTGGATTGGATGTGTATTCAATTTTATAACTTTTTTATTACTTAAACTAAAATCTCAAATGAATTTATTTGCAATTTATGTGAAATACAAATCTCTTAATTTAAGAATCAATATTAACTATTTTATTGACAAATGAAAAATGGATACTCCTTGACAAACACCAGAAAATACTCGAAATTACCTTGAGTTTCCTTGAAAAAATCATTTTTGACTGAAGAAATCTAAATTTGTTCATTTATTTGAGGTAAATTTCTCTACTAAAATGCATTTTAGTGATAAAGACATTGTTTGTATATCTACTTAACCATTATTTTAATGGTTGAATAATAATTTTGAAAATTTATTGAATTAGAGTTGCTTGATGAAAAACACATCTTTATATTTATTTATCAAGACTTTGTATGAAAATTTCCTAAAATATTTCAATATTTTTAGCCCGTGTTCTCTATACCAAAGTGTCCTTAACTGATACTTGAGAGACACAATTCGTTGAGAATCAAGGTGATATCTGTAGGACTGGCAATTCAAATGAGTGTCCGGCAAACGAATAGGTATTGTGAGTAACGCCATCTGCTATTCATTCAGTCATACAGTCATCAAATGTGTTATTGTCTTCATATTTGATCCAATTATTACACAACTCTTAACGTCAATTGTCTCTCATTTTTGGCTGATTTAAACGCTTTTCAAAATTGATCTAAAAGTGAAGACCAAACGAATGGGGAGTTCCCGTAAACATAAAAAGCATAAAGACAAAGACAAGAGGAATGACTCAGAGGTCAACCCTTCGGAACAGAAACCTCTTCGTCTTGTGCTGAAAGTACCGCCCGTCTATTCGGCTCAATCGAGTCCCGCTCCGGTCAATACATCGGAGCCACCGGTGCCGGTACTGGAAGCACAGCAAGAAGTAGACGACAGCGAATCACCACCAAAACTGATGGCATTCAGTGGTCTTTCGCCGCAAACGAGTCAATCCTCTTCCAAGAAGTTGAAGAAGAAAAAGTCAAAGAAAAAGCATCGAAAACATTCTCACAGCCATTCGGGACATCATTCGAGGCATAGACATCGATCACATCATCGCAGACATCACGGCTCCTGTTCTCATCACTCGAGACAATCTCAGGACTCGATAAACGCATCTGTTCCCGGCTCTGTTCCGCCGATAACTAAGTCTCCTCAAAAGAGTTCGAGTTCTTCGAAGAGTTCGTCCAGAAGTCAATTCCAGCAGTTTTTGTCGCATTTACTCAAACAATTGCAACGTAAAGATATCCAACAGTTCTTCGCCTGGCCAGTCAGCGATATGATAGCCCCGGGATATTCTTCTATTATCTCACATCCCATGGACTTGAGTACAATGAAGAAGAAAATCGATCAGAATGAATACGAAACACTTCCTGAGTTAAAAGCAGACGTGAAGTTGATTTGTGACAATTGCCAGAAGTATAACAGACCCGACACCGTCTACTATAAGGCGGCCGCAAAGCTCTGGCACTACACTAGAAATAAACTGCTCAATAAGGACTCTTTATTGGAAGTGATCCGAAGCCATCCCGGACTCAGTAGCTATGAGCTGGGCTTTCATTTTGATTCGCCCAGCATTTCAATGGTGGCTGAGGTCGACCCAAATATAAGTACTGAAATGACAGTTTTAGCGCCAATGACTGTCGGAGAAACTCTACCTCTACCTGAAGAGGGGCAGGAATTACAAGAGGCTGAACCTATGGATGAGGATGGTATGACTCCCGAACAGATTCTCGAAGAGGCCAAAAAAGCGGCACAAATGGCATCGGACAGACTTACTCTCGAAAGGCCAAACGGCGCCAACTTCTCTTTCTTAAGACAGAGAGCAGACGGCAGTACCACTCTTTCCATTATCGGAAATCATAGTTATGAACAGAATATTAATTTGGAAGCACTGGTCGGCAAACTGGTCGAAGGGACGGCTGCTCTCTCGCCCTTCAAAGAAGTGGAATCCAATCGCATTAAACCCATAGAGTGTGTAAACGAAAGTCCGTTCTGTTCTTATTTGCCTTCTTTTGACTCATCGAAAGCAAATTTGAACGAAGAGGACAGCGCTCTACTACTGTCCACTTATGGTGAAGACGAAGTGGGTCAACAGTATGCACAAAGTATTACACAATTCGCTTACGACACCGATTATGTCCTCAATTTAGTGGACTCTTTGCTCGATATTCTAACTCACGGACAGCACCAGAAAATTGCAGTTAAAATGAGAGAAAAACAAAAAATGCCTGAAATTCAAACTTCGAATCAGAACTTATCCATTGAATCGACTCTTGAAACAAATGCAAACCCAATTCAATCGCAACTCAATGAAACCGGTTCTCTGATCGGACAGTTAGAGTTACTTCAATACCAGCGACTGTCCTCATCGACGCTTCCAATCAAGCCGTCAACAGAAGAGGAAAAATTGGCCAATCAGTTGACTTCCAAGTTAACTGATATAATTGGGGTTAATTCGGCCCCAAAAGACATCTCTGACGTCAATTCGATTCGGAAGGCGATGGGAATTAAGATTAAAACCGAAAAATAATTATTTTAAATACTATTGGAGTAATGCACTCAATATTTAACGATAATGGCATTCATTAAATGTTTTTATCGCAAATCATATGACTTTTGATTTAAAGCCAAATCACATAAACTTTTATAATTCACTATAAATTTAAAGCATTTTATTTAAACATATTTTGAATCTATATTTGAATTAAATGTAAATAAAAAACATTTTCCGCTAATTTAAAAAAATTGTATTTAAATGTCTGATAAATATGTGGAAAAATTGTAGCTAGGCAAATTGGCTCTAACAGTCGATTGCACATGGATAACTCAGTTATCGAGTTGTCCATGACACTTTCATCAAACCTTAGTGATTGAAAGTGAAAACTTAAATATTTTAAAATATACCACTTTTTGGTTGATATGGAGCCAGCTCAATGGTTGCCATGGACAATTGGCTGACTGACGAGTTATAATTTGTTTGCAATGTTTACGTTTGTGAGTGAGTGCTATGTCTTATGTCTTATGTCGTGTCAGCACTCAATGCATTGACTTTTAATTTTGTTTATTTATTTGTCAAACCTATGAAACAAATCTATGAAATATTTTTGTATTAATTGAGTGCAAAATGGGTTCAAATAATAAGACTAATCGTTCACTAAATGAGTTGAACCGGTGTTGGAATAGATGTGGTATTTGTCTTAACAACGATTTGGTCTTCGAAAGCGCCGCTCAGTTCGGCCGCCACTTAAGAGATGTTCACAGCACTCGTGAGGGCGGGTCTCATGTGTGCCGATATGGACCCAACAATATCTGTTCCTCACTACCTGTGGAAGGGGTTTCCGATCGCGACTACGAGTCTCATATCGCAAAGTGTCATATATTCCCGAACGCGACTAAAAGCAGACAATCGGCTCAAAAGAATTCAATTCAAATCACTTCCGAAGTCTACGAAAACGGTTCTATTAAAAGCGAGAACCGATCGCAACGACAAACAGTTTCGAAAAGCAATTCATTTCCTAAGCCATCAAATAATGAATTACTGGAAACCAATAGTTATTTAAGTGATAATCGATTAGAAACAAAGCCCAATATAGTCAGTGATAGTCTTCAGACGTGGAATGTCTATTCTTCTTCTCAGAACTTGGCATCTGTTCTGAACGATCCGTCTAAACCTCGAAGTTATAGCGACACCATATTCACCAAAGACTGGGGCAATCACTTCATTGATAACCAGACAATACCCCAAAACCCATTCTATCCAAAGA
The DNA here is from genome assembly GCA_034702105.1 of Fuscozetes fuscipes. Lineage (NCBI taxonomy): Eukaryota > Metazoa > Arthropoda > Arachnida > Sarcoptiformes > Ceratozetidae > Fuscozetes > Fuscozetes fuscipes. The sequence continues at coordinate 4,045 of JAQGCS010000207.1, forward strand.
TAACTTTCAACCATTTCGAGCAATATATCAGAAAAGTACTGAAAAGGAAACGAAGACAAAGACAGAGGAGTAGATGTGAGTCATTGACACTCCAAACACAGTCACAGATCAGAAGTGCCGACACATTAGTACCTAAAATATTCTTTAGCGAAGATTTTAGTCTCGAAAATGTCGACACATTTACAACTGTTCTGTCATTTTGTGCGAACAAAGAGGTGCTGACAATTCTTCCCAAGTCTCCGACCAAATGGAATCCGATGGCAAAAGAAGCGATGAAAGAACTGCAGAGGAATTTCAGTGAATATTTAGATATTGTCGAAGAAAATCTTGCGAAACAAATATCTCTTAAGTCAAAGAACTTTTTTCAAGTCATGTCAACAATGGATACAGTAATGGAACAGTTGAAGAGAACTATCAAAGAAGTAACTGTTTTGCGCAAAAAATGTCATCAAATGGAGAGCTGTTTAATAGAACCGAGTCTTCAGAACATTAGACTAACGAAAGCCAGAAATAATGTCAGAGAAGTTGAGAACAAAATCAAAGTAATGGCAACCGTTCATCAGACACAGCCTACTATTCAAAGGCTTCTCTCCACTCATGACTTTGTCGGTGCTCTGGATCTCATATCTACTTCTCAGGAAGTGGTCGCTCAAGAACTTAGTGGAGTCATTAGTTTTAGGTCTGTTTACTCCTTTAATTTCAAATTATTACTATTAAAGCATTTTATCTTTGAATTGAAGACATCTTAAGCTACAACTGATGGAAATCGAGAAAGTTATCGATCAGATGATGAACGCAGAGTTTGTCAAATATTTGACCGCAGAGTGGAACCGACCCTTTGATGGCAGCGATGACAGTTCTTTAGCTGACGAGGAAAAACTGCTGTCCATTATCTACGGAATGGTTCGTTTGCAACGCTTCAATTTCATCGATGCCTTCAGAGATGAGGCCAATACTGCCATTAAGGCTGTCGTCAAACAGACAGTCATAGAAGTTCTGTCTTCTGAAGACAATATAGAAGTGGGCAGAATTGATGGAAGTCTTTTCGACCAATTAAGAGGTCTTGAGTTTCCAAAATGGGTTTCTCTTTTGGATCAAGTTTTTGAAAATCTGTTGAAATGTTTGAAACGAATTAACGCAGTCTTTAATGTAATGTCCGACGGATTTAACGCCGTTTCCGAACGAAATTTGAATGAAAATAAAAACATGGAATTGGAGACGACTGTCGGCGAGACGTCTGTCGATGCAATTAAAGTGCTATTGGAGGGGGACTGCATAGAACTCAGCACTACTTTGAAAGAGTCATTATGTTCTGTTTGTGATTATGCCCACAGTCGGTGCGCTCATGTCGTTGAGTCCAGAGCTAAAGATGGAGGTCTCGACAAACTAACTGCTAATGAATTCGTTCGACTCAACAAATCAATCGAAGACTTCAGTGAGAAGTGTCAACAGATATGCGGCCGAAGAAGTCCTAACCTAAAGAATGTTCTCCAAACTCAGGCCAATAAGTTTGCGACCAAATTCCACGACGAGAGGAAGAAACGGCTTAACTCTTCACTAGATATCGAACAGTGGAAGTCAATGGATTCTGTGAGCAGTGATTTTCAAGATCTAGTCTGGCGTTTGACTGAAAATCGATACGAATTCGATGAAAGTAAACGACTGAAAGCCAACGAAGAAAGTGATCAAAAACTTAAATCCTATGTTGTGGTCAACGGACACAAGTTTTTTGTAGTAAACGCTGTAATTGTTTTGATCAGAATGATTGTCGAGTACTGTGAGTGCGCCCAACAAATCAAAACATTGAGTCCAGACCTGTTGACCAGACTCTTAGATTTGTTAAAGTTATTCAATTCAAGAACAGCTCATTTAGTTTTGGGCGCCGGTGCTCTGCAAGTGGCCGGTCTTAAGACAATAACGGCTCGAAAACTGATAATTACTTCGCGTTGTCTTAATTTAGTCATTCTTTTGATTCCAATAATTAGATCGCATTTCGAAAGTGTTTTGTCTGACAAACAGAAGTCAATGACTAAACATTTCGATGAAATAATTAGTTTATATTCCGAACATATCATTCAAATCCCTGAAAAAGTGATATCAGTTGTCAGGGAAATCACTGACTCGCAGCTCTCCAAATGGGTGGCCAAAGCCCCCGTCCCTTCACCACCATTTCAGGCAATTTCCCAGCATTTGATGCGTTTACACGACAACATTCAGGACTCCCTTCCATTCGAGGATTTAGTCGATCTGTTTCAACAAATCCATAACACTGTCAAAGATGTGCTCAGAATTCATTTACAAAGACTTCACATACAAAAAGACGGCGGACCTCAGCACGGGTTAGTCATTACTCACAGTCATTACTTACTATTAGTAATAATTAATATAACATTACTTAGAGATTAGTTGTCGCATGACTTTTATCAATAGATGACTAATGGTTTGCTTGATATTAATAGACTGGTCACTCAGGAACTGACGTTTTACAGTCAAAATCTGCACAAACTATTGATTGGCAAACATTTAAATTTATCGAATGACGATCTCTGGAATAAATGATATTTTATATAACTTTTGATTATATTGTTTGTTATGAATATATTTATTATAAATAATTCGAAGAGAATATTAATTAATTTTATGCAAACGCTTTACTCGAATTCGCTTCTCTTTGATTACTTTTGTCTCAAAGAAACTATTTATCCGATCATTTGAAATAAATTTTTTTAACGAATGACTGAAAAAAGTATAAAAGTGTTTATTCCTTCAACTTTTTTATATCCAAACAAAACGATTGAATCAAATGCTATCAACAATTGATATTCTGTTTGAAAAGTTGGGTTCTTTTGGGAATTATTTTATTGATTTTGTTGCCAATGAGTGGACAAAAAACTGGAAAAACTCGATGGCATTCGACAAACAATTTGTCATAACTCGAGTTCATACAAGTTATCGATTATTCTCACAAATATATCATAGATTTGAGTCACAAATAAAGCTCTAATTAACTCAAACGGCGGACTTATATCACAAAAATATTCTTCGAGTAATGTTTTATGAGAATCGCAGACAAAATTCTCGGCGTTTACTCTTGCGATTCACTGATTATTTATTTGATGATATCCTTGAAAACCAGTTACCCTTCACTTGTGAGGCATACGAATACCTATTATTTAAAAAAGTGAATCGAAAAAATTGTTGACATATTTTGACATTGAATTCACTTTGAGACCAAACACTGTTTCAGAACTAATTTAACCCTTTGTTTAAAAGCCTTATTAGTTTTAATGGATATATTATCTAAACTAAACTCGTTATAAATTACACGAAAAGGTTTCCAAACACTTCTGCTTTCATTTGGAAAGAAATCGCTTAAAAAGAGAAAACCAGAATAAAGCACAGAATATAAAAAATGTTAGCCTGTAGAGTTAGTGGAGACTCAATGTCTCCATGAATAATAAGAGGCGGAGTGTGAGGTTAAAAAAATGATTAAGAACATTCTCAAAGTCATTGAAGACATTCACTTCTGAATGAATTTTAAATTCTGTATTTTGTTTGCAATAAAATAAGTACATTATTTGAAAAAAGTAGCTTGCTCAATCTCAACCACAATTGTAGCATGTTTTTTTTGTATTGAATACTTATAAAAAATAACCTCGAATACAAAATCTAATAGGAATAAAAAAAAACTATAATGAGTTGAGTTGTTGAGTAAAAAACCAACAAAAACTTCACGTAATTTAGTCTAATATTTATTGAGATTCAATTCTGACAAAATTGAATTAACCCTGAATGGCCCAAATTTCCTTTTTCCTGCAAATTTTAAACATTGAAAAGCAGTGAAAATCAAATGTAATTCACTTAAAAGCGTAAATCTGCAGAATTTGATCGGAAATTGGAATTTCAAAGACATGTTTTCCTAAGGAAGTGCTTCTATTAGAACACAAATAAAATAAGCGATTAAATGCTTTTTCGCTCAAAAATCTGAGTTCACGTTCTCTAAAATGCATCAAAAGTTTTAAAATCACTTAAATTAATAAATCAATTCATTGAAGTTCAAGACTTTGATTGTGATTTCAATGACTTATTTTAAAGTCTTATCAGATTTGAGTTCGCATTCAATCATTATTTTAAGTTAAATGTGAAAACTAATGACTTTTTATTGAAAGCTTGCATTTTGTGGGTCACAATTCTAATGGCTTTTAATGCAATACAATTGAATCAATTCATCATTTTTTTCATCGGAAAAAGTAATTTACTCAGTTTTAAATCTAATTTACTCAATGATAATATGTGTTGACATTAGTTTTCTATTCATTCAAAGCTTAAAATAGATTTTATTCTCCATTCAAGAGAAAAATGTTCTTATTATCGGAAGGAGTGGTAATGAAAATCACATTTTAGTACTTATTTATTATTACTCTTCAGTATATTTAAAAGTCATTAAAAATTTAAAATTTAAATGTATTTCGCGAAAACTGAGTTCAAGTGTTGCAATGTTTTCATGAAATTCATTGAATTTTTATTGTAAGCCATGTCTGGATCTCTATCCTCTTATCTAAAGCTCACGCTATTGTTGTACAGAATATTCTCAATATTTTTATCCAATTCTTATTATAATAGAAAAATATGAGCGAAAAAATCAATAATTAAAGTAAAGTATAGCAAAAAAGCTTTGAAATACTAAAACATTAATCAAACGTCAAATATAATGATAGATAAGATTTTGCTTTGAATGTGAATCTTGTTTTGCTATCCTTGAACCACAAGAAGAAGAGTTGATTTTGTTTGAGACAAAGGTATTAATTGGAATCAAAACAGATCCGAAGGACAGCCTAAACATGTTTCACAAGCGATTCGTGTTTTGTAGCCAATGTTTTGCAGTGAATTGCATATAAATTGACCAAAAAATGCTTAATTTTCTCCAATGTTGTTACTATAGAAACATTTCCAATGGTAATATTGAGCGATTTGCAGGTAGAGTTCATCATAGGCTGGAGAGAGAGCTCACACCCAACACAATAGCCAACATATAAACTAATCGAGAGCTGACATAAACTAATAATACATTACTCTTTCATAATCTTTTGTGCATTGGGGCAATAATTTTGTTATTTTTGTTACATATCGTACATAATAGTGACGAACATTAGTTTGAAGTCAATTGTATGAAATGTATGATTGGATGCAAGAGTACACCTGTTCACAGAATAATTGTCACCAATTCGTCCCTTCAATAGTGAATGGCCTAAAACCAAGAGCTTTACAGTCATAAAGTTGGATATGTGTGGAATAACTGCTATTTATTCTATTCGGGTATCTCTTGAATGTGATATTTAAGCGAAACATTTTCGTCAATACATTACAAAACGTCGGCAAAAGAGTTGTGTATATTTTGATTGTTTCAAAGCATATAATTTGATTGTGAAGTTCTGATACTTTAATTACAATAATAATAATAAAAATACAAAAACGATTAAATTATTGGATGACATCAGACCTTGAAGTGTGTGTTTCAAAGAGTAGTTTTTCAAAAGCCTTTTATTTGTTTCGACACAAATTGAATATAAGATTAATATTCGACTTCCTTTATGCTAATGATTGTGAGTCTATTGTCTGTGAAATTCATGTGAATCGCAAAAAACATATTACGAAAAAAGACCTGACTTCAAATCTGGAGTAGACTTGAGTTGATTGTATGCTCGACTCTACTGTCTTCTACATTAAGACGATTACTAAACAGTATTATGAAGAAAAAACTTTTATTTCAAGAATATTTTGGGTCAAATGTGTTAAAGTAAGCTTCAAATATGATTTGTTTGAAACAGTTAGCAATCATAGAGCAGTTATGGGCCAATAACCTGAAACTGTTCTCAGTTTATAATGTGTTGAGTGTTAACTGACCCGATACTAGCGATGCATTACATTCGGCTATACTTTGCTTCATTTCGGAATACCTTTCCATACAATACAACACTTTTTCACTGATCTAATGCTAACCTGAAATCGTATGACTTTGAAACTGAAATTCACTCGAGTACTGAATATTGTGCTGAGCTATCGGTGAAATTAGCGACAAAGTAGGTCGCAGTGTCTTATTTATCAAACGATATTACACACCATTTCACTCGACGTCAAGTTCTTGTGCTCTGAACGTCCACTCAATTTGAAGTTTGTTTTCGAATATGTAAACCATTTGACGGATAACATAATGAATTCCGATATGGAGAGGGACGACACTTATGTCGCACAGTTGTATCAGGTGTTCAAGTCGTGTGATATATACGGCACCGGACTTCTGGGTGAAGACGAACTCTTCAATCTGTGTATGAGATTGCAATTGGATGACAAACAGACTAATTATATCATAAGTAACTTAATTGGAAACGATATCATCGCAAAAGTAAGAATTTACAATTTAACCTTGTTCGTGCTATTACTGATCAGAATTTTCTCTAATGATACCATGTGTAATTTGAAACAATAGTCTGAGAATTGCCATTTACAAGATAATTTAATTTCTTTTAAGAATTGTAATCGCTGCAACTTCAAAAGAGAATTTCCTTGAAAAACAAATGTTAAGTTTTGAACTTTTTGTTGTTTAGGAAAATGTTTTGAAAGATATAATTTTATAAGATTAAAAATTTGCAAAGTTTACAAATTGTTTATTGCTCCTGGCCAAAATAGTTTAAAGTGACTAGCCCATTTTCGATATGGCACATTTTGCTTTAAGTAAATCAATCAAATTGCAATTGAGTCCGCTTTAGGATAAAACTAATAAAATTAATTTTGTTTATAATAACATTTAAGGCATTATTGCAGTTAAACATTGCTTTCACTCAATGAACTCAATAACAGATAATTAGATATTTTTATTAAAATGATTTGAATTGAAAGCGATTCGTAGCCATCGATGTGTTTCGCACTTTAATTAATTCCTCAATAATTTAAACTAATTTAAAGATATATTACTAGTATCTAATGTAATAATAATTTGTATTTCAATATTAGGTCAACGATTAGCACTTATTTTTAGAAAATTCATTTCAATTATTTGTTTCCTTAAAAAGACTTTTTTAAGATAAAGAGAAATCACAACTTTTTTTGTACCGCTTTTCATAATTAGCTCAGGATTTGCCAGATTATATTTACGGCCGAAATATTTCACTTCAAATTCATTTAAATCGGTTTACTTTACGTTTCAATGTTTTGCAATCAAAGCATTAAATAACTTTTTGTTGCTATTATTGTCTCATTCTTACTGTCATTTCTCTGAATGAATCAAAATTAATGAAATACCAATTCTTGATATAATTAATTGACACAAAAATTCTATAAAAAGAAATATTTTTAAATTCGTTAAATTTTAAAAACTTTTAAATAGATTATTTTCAAAGAAATTTTAATTGAATGCTCACAGCATTCGTGTAATACATATATTGATAATTCCTAATATCAATCGATCGATAGATAGTTGGCTATAATTATTGATATGATTGGAAACATTTTTTTCTCGCATTCAAACCATTAAATTCAAATCTAAACATTTTTCAGATCAATTTCGATGACTTCAAAGAGATATTTGTATCGCTATTAACTCAATCAGAGACTAATAGTGAGGAACAGTATTCACGACTCGACTCTAATGATGTAAAGAGCGTTTCATTTAATAATAATCACAAAAATAATAATACTTTTAATAAAAACAACGATACAAATATAGAACAATATCTGAGAAGCATTTGGGAGAGGCTGGGGGTCGGACAGAATGGATATTTAAATATCGATGAGTTGTATAGAGTTTGTGAATACATAGGAATGATTGGCATTAATAGTGAAGTAATCGAACAGTTGTTCGACAAATTGGACTATGACCAAGATGGTAAGGTCAGCTTTGATGAGTTCCTCGACGGCCTCTTTCAATACGACAATGCCATTTGTGATAACAGTACAGTTGATTCAAATAACAGTAAAGTCAATTTATTGCAATCATTACACTCGGAATCGCCTCAATTGGCCAGTGCTGAGGACACAGACATCACTAATGTGACAAACAGTAATCATTTGAAAGAGTCGGACACTCCTGTCCTAGAAAACAATAATGATTTGGTGCGGGAGCATAACAGCCTCTTTTACACGTCTTCGCCATATCTGATAACATTAGACCCGGATAGGAATGGGTGAGTACTCACATATAATGTCTTATTTTATAAATTTAATGTTCAAATTATGAATTAAAATTTTATTGCTTTTGGTTTTGTTTTTGTTTACACAAAACTGTTTTATATCTTCTATACATTGAAAGTCAGGAACTGTTTTAAAAATGATTTCTTATAAAAAAAAATATTTTGCGGAAAAGAGAGACAAATATTAAGACATAATTATAATAGAAAAGAGAATACAAATCAAGTCTTAAGCAATGCTTTTATTATATTTACAGTTATTGTAAAAAATGAAAATTTATTCAAAAAAGAAGACATTATTAGACAACGAATGCATATATGACTAGAAATGCTTTGTATTATTCGGTAGAATAGCTATTATAGCCCACACTCTGCTATAGGCTGACAGTCTGACCAGGATTCGTTTCTTGCTTCCCGGATTATTCGACCTTGTCCAATCCGACCGTGTCTCATACTCTTTGATTAGATTTGACCAGTAGTTCAGCCAATGATCTACGAAGTATTATGCAATTTATCAAAAATAACTTATGTCCGCCAAAATCGATTCGAGCAATTACTGTCTTGTTCAATTGCCACTGACTCGAGTGTACTTGACAATTATTTTTTGTTAAATGTTTTTGAAAGTTGGTTACCCTCTTCTGTGCGATAAAATTAGTTCGAAGACAAATAATGGTTCTGAACATTAAGATTCAGTGATCCGAGTATTTCGTTTACTTTTTTCCTTCTTAAACAAAGTCATTAAGTTTGAAAGACTAACACCAGAATCAGTTTTGTTTTGTCAGTTTTGTACAGTTATTATACCAAAAGATATATTTATTTATTTATTGAGCACTGGTTTTCTGTAAAGCCGTTAATCCGGTAACAGTTCGGTTAACAACAACGGGCCGCCCGATTAATCCAAAGGGGGCGACCATTCGGGTGGAGAAACCAATAGTAGATAAGCATAAATAGTATTCCGATGAAAAAGGTGCCCAAAACAGTAGCCAAGGCTGGCGTGTGGTACCACGTGGAGGGGTCGCTCTTTATGTACCATAACACTATTAATATTACGTTTTGCGTCAACGCAATCAGATAGTAGGACAGGTACTTATATCGGGTCGGCTCATCTTTAACGTTGAGGAAACAGAACAAATAAATAGCTCCGATTATCATATTGAACAGGTATTCCTGACAGGGACGGGGTTCACCAGTCTCGCTGTCACAAAACCTGGTCTGTTGATGCATAAGCCATATTGTCATAATACCCCAGTGGCCGATCGCCACCGGACACACCCAAAAGCTGTATTCACTGATAAAAAGTGCCACGGCTAACACTCTTGAGCCGATTGTGCAGAACCTCCATAAGAACTGCACAATTGTTCCAATTCGAGAGACATTGCGTTTGTCTGGTGTCGAGCTTCTGAGTGCTCGATTGTATGAGGCTATAGACCAGCTCAGCTCAAACAGAGACGACAATATTGACGCCATTTGGACGTATTCTGTCATATATTCAAAAAAGAGAAAGGAATTTGAATTTTGATTGAATGTGAATAAGAAAGCAGAGTCTTTGCAGACAATTCTTTATTCACAACCATTTGTATTGAGTTTTTGTTCAGCAAAAATCATTTTCAATGAAAACTCATTCTCTGATTTAATATATGAAAAGAGGGGACAGTTTTCGATGTTATTAAGACTATTAGTGAGAACACACTTTACGAATAATTGAAAGGCAGAAGAAAAATATATTTGAGGCAAAAGCTGTTCCTTAGAAAATGTAATCATATTTTCTCATTTGAATGTATGGCTCATTAAACGACTGCACAATTCAAAAGTCTATTCACGCAAAATAAAAATCTTCATTTATTATTAATAGTTTTGAAATTTAAGGCTTTCCATAAGCACTGGAGTCAAGAAAAATTGCTGAATAAAAAAGATGAGTAAAAACAGTTTTAAAATGAAGTCTTATTATAAGTTTGAGACTCCGGTAAAGGAGAATACGTTTGAAAAATGATATAATTTATAATAAGATTATATCAAATGTGCGTATAGTTTACAGCTAAGAGAAAAGAGGACTCAAAATTCTCAATAGTCCCCAAAATTACACCAAATATGTTTGGTATGTCTTCTGAGTACCACAAAAATGTTAATATTATCGAAACTATTGAATAATAAAAAAAGCATTTTTAATAACTTATGAGATCTTAAAAATAGAGTTCTGATTTAATCCTGTATATATTGGGGAGAGAGAGAGAAAGAAAGAGAGAGAGAGAGAGAGAGAGAGAGAGAGAGAGAGAGAGACCGAACATACCTAGAGTTGCATTGAATTGTGGCGAATGTCTAACCAATAAATAGATTTGAGCGACCATTTGAGGCGCGCATTGTATAAAACTTTTGAGAAGTGAGAGGAGAGCTGTGTCTCTGTCGGAGTGAATCACTAGAATATAATAATCAATTTCCGGCTCATTTGTAATCTAAACGACAAAATTTAGTGAATCGTTAAAATCGAGTGTCGGATGCGAACAGTGTTGGTGTTGTCAGTAGACATACCTGAGCAGTCTGTCCCTCTGCCGACAAATTATTCCGGTGGAGAGTGGATAGTGAGTTGATCTGCCAGTCTCTCTGCTGTCGTTTTTCATGTCGTCTGTTGGCTGATCTACTCTCTAATCCATACCATAGAAGTTCGAAATATCTGTTCGATAAGATTTGGGATTCAATAAATTGGTATCAATTTATAACTACAAACGGCTAACAAATTGGTTTCGTTCCCACTTTTGTTTCGTTTGTCGGCATTTATTATTTGCTCTTCTGATCAATATTTGCGATTTATTGCCGAATAACATATCGATCGAAAGCCAGACCTATCTATTACTTCAACTTTTTAATCACAACTAATATTTCACTCAATCTGTTTCTCAATTCTTTTTATTAATTCAATTGGAATTCTTTCGGCAATTATTGAGTTAAAGAATGTCTTAATTGCAATAAATGTTATATATTTTTGTAAATGATTTAAGTTTTCAAACAAAGATTTATATCTTATTTTCGTAATGTTTTTCGCGAAATATCTGATCTCTAAGTAATGTCGAAAAGTAAGAGAAGTGTAAGATTTGGAATTAGATTTGAAAAATTATAGTTAAGTTCAATTAATTTGGAAGAAAGCCATTTAAGAGCAAATCTCTGAACAGCACAAACTTTAGACATCAATCAAAGCCATTAAAACCATTGATATCTTAAATCTAAAGCCATTTTTGTGTCGACTCTCGAATTTGAAAAATTTTAAAGTCGGGTGACTTTTTGGAGAGAAAGCCGATGCCATCAGTGCTCTAACGACTTGGACTCAAAACTATGGATTTCTATGTACAATATCAGGAGATTTATTATAAGTTAGACTAAATTCTAAACACTAGTGGCAGACATGTAGTCAATGGCCTCCTTTTATTGGCCAGACTATAGGCCGAAATAGGATTAGCACAAGAATTGGTGAGAAAAGTGAACACAAATAATAGGAGTAAAGCAGTCAAAGTAGTCAATTGTGAGGCCAACAGACCATTGATGTGCAATATTATGGCAATAGTGAGGAACCGTTTGATTTCCCTTAGGATTGACTCACAAACGCTCATTCGATCGCCATTTGATGTCAGGAACTGTTTATATGAGTGAACCAACATTTCTAACCGTTCCAAACATCACTTAAAAAATGGATAATTCTATTAGAAATCCAATCGATTTCAAGATTTTGATTCTTTGCTCGAATTCAATGAACAAAATAATTCAATTTTAGCCGATTTTCAATCAAATACCTCTCAATGAAAGTCAACACGAATTTAATTTAGACTCAACTCTATTTGTCCTAGCTTTGATTGAAGCATGCTTAATATTCACGAGTTTCTTTTTGTTTTTGTTCGAGTGAACAGTGAAATTTTTGCTCATTAAAATATTAAATTCAAAAATTATCGAGCAAAGCCCACTCGAGAATTAAGTTTGAATTAACTTTTGAAGTTTACTTTCGAAAGTAAAGTAAACAATATTTAATTTTCTTAAAAATTCAAAACTAAGAGCAAAGAACTGAAATTCAATAGAGATCTTAATTTTGAGTTTTGAGAAACTCATTTCAATTTGAGAACAAATCAAATAATTTGCATAACGTCTGACCCAAAGGTATATAAACTGTTTTGCATTTTCTCTTTTAATTCGTTGAATCGAAATAATTGAGACTTCAGTTCACTTTCAAGTCTACGAAACAAATATTTTTGTGAAGAACTAAACGAAACATTCACTCAAAGAGATAATAAAAATGTTAATTTGCTTCTGACAAAAGTTAACTCGAATGAAAATCTTTTGGCTCTTTATTCAATTATTTCTCAAGTTTTGGTTCAAATCTTTTCTGAATAAACTTATTATTAATTTTTTTGGTAAAAAATCATTGCTATCAAAAGCAAATGCAAATTAATTTATTATTTCATGTGATTTATTGAATAATTTTTTTGTGAAACAATTAATTTAAATTTTGATTTATTCCAAAACTAATACACAGTATTTGTAAACTCATTTAAATTCGAGTCTATCACTATTTTTAATCATTTTTGGCCTTTTTGTTGGAAAACCAATTTATTTATTTAATATAATGGAGCGAAACCGAGAAATCAAAGAGTAAACACAGTTCTACCTAAAGATGATCAGGCTCACTAGGTCATTTAAAAATGGCACACATTTTAAAAAATTGAATTATTATCAAAAAGTTTAATTCGTTCGATAAACTGCTGTTAAATGTGATCTTGACTAAAACTTAAAATTAAAACTAGAACAAATGTTTTTGACCCGGTTGAATACCTCTTATTCAATTGTTGATAAGCATGAATCGCATCATTAATATTGTCTGTGCTCTGCATTACATTTTACGAATTAATTTCCAGAATTAGACAATTGTTTTCTAAGAAATAGTCTGACAAATGGTGAACAGAATAGAGAATACATTTGCATTTTGGCTCAAAAATTACACTTGGAAACATCGACAATAGGAGGAAAGGCATTCAATTTTACTCTAAGCAGTTGCTCTAATAAGTTCAGGTGGAAATCTGTTTTCAAATTAAAGATTCTGTTGTTCTCATCCTTAATTTTGTTTACAATACAAAACATTGATTTTTTTGGAGAAATGACGGAACAATTCTATTATGAATTTATTGGAATTTCTGACAATTCATATAATTGATTAAAAAGGACGAGGAATGTGCTGACATAGAATGGGTACCTCTGCTCAACACAAACAGTCGAATATTCAGTCAATTCGTTTGAAATTCAGACCACATTCCGTTCAGATTCTCTGGTTAGCAGAGGTTAGAGATGGCCAAAGGGAAAGTTAGAGGGGGTTATGCTTTTGTCATTACATTATCACTTCGTTGAAATCGAGTTTTGAGCTCCGGGTAATTATTTGAAAGAAAATTATACGTTTAAAAAGTTGTGACTTCTATAATTCAATTGGTAATTGGGCATGATGTCGTGAGCTTGGTCATCAACAGGGAGAGGGAGAAATCATAGTCTTTGATAAAGTCAGCGAAAATTTGTTCCGAATGACTGTGCATTTCATATGAATGGATGAATTTAAATATAAAATTCTAATATTTAAGGTTTGCCTCAAATTCGGGCCTCAAATATGAAAAGTTTGTTTTAATCAACGTTTTGATGAAAACCTAAACGCAATGAATTTCGAATTGAGTTCACAATTAATTTTGTGTCCGAATCACAACTTTTAGACAATACTTTCGGATAAAATGAAGTTAAATAAAGCAGAGAACAATTGAACCGAAATTTTCCTCGTGATTGAACACTCATCAGTCTCTCGCAAAGCATACAATTCAGTGCTCTTTCTCTTTATAAATCTATAGACAACTGAACACTATTGCCGTTCCTTCCAAACCGTATTTCTTGACATTTGGAATCATTATTTCTAGGGTAAAATTTCTATACGCTCTACAACCACAAACGATAAGATTGAAACGTTCAACTTTTAGACCTTTCTCCGATTTAAAAACAATCATTAAATTTGCCCGCATTTCCAGAATAGATTATAATAACAATAATATGCATTAATTTGATGCTACAAAACGTTTGATCGATTATATTCGTTGCGATTTAGACCAAATTGAGTGGTGAGACGTCTTAAAAGGTGTTCCATTATTATAGTATTTGATGGAAAGCTTTTAAGGCTATCAGTGATTTGAAAATTGGGATAAATGATGACTATCTTAAATGAGAGAAAATAGGGTATCGAGGATAAATTCTAGTGTTTTGCCACTTTTTCTCTGTTATTCCAAACCATTATTTCTCTCTTTTTCTTATCGATTGCAAGACTAGAGAATAGACCGAAACTCATATCAATATTTTCGATCGTAGGGCCAAATGAATCGGTGCTTACAATAGGATTGTTAACTGTTTGTGCACTTGACAGCCACTGATTGATATGTGAAGTGCATAAAGAAATATTGAGTATATCAATGCAATAACACTCAAAATATACTATCAAACTATTATATTAATGATTCTAATCTACATTTTTTTCTCGAATCATTGCAAAAGAAATGTGAACTTTCATATTGTGTTACCATTTCTTTGAGCCAATTGTGTTTATATCACCAGAAAAGAATTATTCTATTCATCATTTTTAAATGAATTAGTAAAAATAACTTTATTTTTGTGATAATTTAATCTTTTCCTTAATATTTAATGAATAAAATATTTATTATTCATATCTCGAATTCAATAAAAATTTTGAAATTATTTTTCATTTGAATTAATGGCTAAACTTTTGGGAACTAATATCAAATGAGATCTAAAATGAGTTTTATTACCTGAGAACTGGTCCTAATAGCAGTAAATGTACTAGAATTTTGACGATCCAACCAAAAGGGCCTATTTTTGGCCGACGTATTGCTTCCAAATTAGTTTTTTCTTTACGGTTGTCGTGTAATAGCCTTCAGACACAACCAAATAAAACAAATAAAAGTTATTTATTTTGTTTCGCTTAAAAATATTATTCAATTATATTAATAACATATTTATCAGAATAAATTCTAACATGTTCAAACATAAATAATTGATTAGTTTGAAACCTGTGATGAACAGAAGGGAACATAACCTCATTTTCACTATTATTCTGTTCCCAATAGCCTTCCTATTCTAAGAGTTAGTAATTAGACCTTTTCTTCTTCCCTTAGATTCTAATCATTACAGACTTCAAAGCAATTGTTTCCCTCAATTGAATTCAATTTGAAAGTAAACGAAAGTATAATTAATTTGAATACCATTTAATACTAAAGAGATTAACAGTAATCGAAGGAATGATTGTTATGGCAAAAGTCAGACCCAACGCCAGGCTCTCGTTCGCTCCGTATAAGAAGTAGCAAACAGTTAGATCTGTGCCGATGTCTGTCACGTAACTGATCAGTGAAATGATTGTGAAAATAGCGCTCAAAATACCGAATCCATCGGTTTTGTCGAATTGTTTAGCGTTAGAGCAATAAATAGCGTTGTGATGAGGATTCACCGGCTGATAGTCCGTCGCCCGAACCGATGTTAGCCCACGACCTGTAGTGCCATAACAGCGTGAATCGGGTAAAATAGTTTCAATACAACCCGGATTACTTCTAGCTATAGAGCTGCCACTACTGCAACCGCTGCCACTCACAGTACAGTAATCGGTTGAATATCCGAAATGACTGTAAGAATAAAGACAAACAAAAATTAGATTAAGTTTTGAGAGAAACACAACTTTTGGTCCTCATTATAGCCATCGATTGATAAAAGAGAGGAAATCCAAGTAAATGGAAAGTCAGTGAGAATTCACTTCGGCTTTACATCAATTGTCAGAGTAATTAAATGTAAGAACAATAGCCTTAAGAAGTTATACCTTAAATGGTGCGGATCGATAGTCTCATATGTGGGACCAGTTATACGTTCCTCAATACACTCTCGTATAAGGTCTGCATGTTGCCCATGAAGGGGTCGGAATGAGGATAACCTGTGCGAACGACCACCAGTGCCGTTGTTTGAGATTTTTCTGCCCAGACTTCCCACATGATGTTGAAGGTTGGGAGAGTTGACTATTCCTCCGAAGTGATGCTGTTGCAAGTGAACAGGCATTGGCAGGGTGTCATCGCGTGTCACCAAATTAGTTGGTTCTTGCAATTCGACCAATTCGTTGAGAACAACCATTGATTTTTCCGGAGCTTAAGAATAATCCAAAATCAATAAATTCATTGAAACTAATGCCTCGAATTGTTTTTCATTGAATTTAATTTATTCTCAGAAACCTTTTTATTCAAATATGTTTTAAAATTGAAATTCTTATTGAATTTTATATTAAGTTCACTTAAAATGAGTTATTGTATGAGATTAGGCACAAAAAGACATTTCACGTCTAATATTTCAGAGGAAAGAGAGAAAGGAGAAAAAGAGAGGGGAGAGAAACAGAGACATATCGATGTCATTTAGTAAATGATCTCTTATTAGTCTTTTTCAGAAAATACCTGTCATTATATCAGAGGCTGAGAATATTCTTGACTTTTATCTTAATTTTGTGCAAAACATCCAATCATTGGTCGAATTGAATCAAAAGAGAAAAATTGTCAGAAAAGTGTATGAAGTGAAACATTTGGTCATCGATTGTGAGCCTCGAATATGCCTCCGGTGTTAGAAGTCTGCCTCACATCCAAATTGCTGCTAAAACCACACATCAGAACAGATCTAATTTATTTTAAATTAGGTTCACTTGTCATTAATGCCCGGAGTATTTGATATCAATGAAAGGCACAGCTATTCGAAGATATTTGAGATCAAAAATGACTCCAAATTTGTAGAACTAATGATTCGAAGTCTCGTAAAACTGTATTTCATTTGACTGATAAAAAGCAAATTCGATTGCATTGTGAAGAATCCGAGCAAAAAATTCCAAAATAATCTTTTCATTGCTTTCAAAGTTTTGGACACTTTTATGATTTATTTCTAGTTTTGATGAATTTATATCTGAAATGAATTGCATTTCGAGCGTTAGAAGAGTTTTGTTGTCAAATATAAAGCTTATAAATCATAGCAATCGTATAATTGAAACCTGATTTTTTATAAACAGACACACTTTTTGTTATGTTTTCAGTTTAGGGTAATTCCAACACAAACCTGTCAATCATTCCATTTTTGTTCCTGAGTTGAGTCACGCCTTTCAATCACTCAAATGTTAATCAAATTTAAAGTTAGAAGACTTTCATTTGACTCAATAATTATCGCGAATGTGTTTTATTGATGGAAAGCCTTCTTTCAAATGGGAGTGGGTTTAGGAAAATGAATAATTTTTTATAAGAAACTACGAGAAATCAGTGCTCAGTAATCAACAAAAAAAGACCTGAATATAAATGGTTGTGCAATTTGTTATGAATGATAGACTATCAGAACATACAAATTATTGGCCGCTAAAAGCAAAGCATAACTGCAAAGAAATATCTTTTAGTTTAGTGATAAATGATAACAATTCGGAGCCATATATATATTTGTGTTACTGCTCTGCCACTACCAGACCCTGGGCTTTGCTTTCGTGTCTATTCTGCGAAATTCAGAATTCAAATAAAACATATCCATTAAAAAGATTGCAAACAAATATTATATAATTTTGACGAATAAAATATTCCGATAAGTTTTGAGCGAAAAGTGGAAGAATTCTTTTTCTTATCTTTCAATAAAATAAGTTTTGTTTGGTTTTCATTCGCATTAAAATCTAAAACTTACGAAACTTGAAAATATCTTAGATTTATGTCAAAAGAGTCAGTGAAATGGCAAAAATGTCAACCTTTCCTTTTCTTCAATGAAGTCATGATAAGAATCTTTATTAACGGTATAACAAAATTCTATTTCATTTATACCAATGCTGTGCTCCAAATGAAAACTAATTTGTTTTCCTTCATATTATAACAAACGGGGTGAGAGAGAGAGAGAGAGAGAGAGAGAGAGAGAGAGAGAGAGAGAGGTCGTAAAATGTTTTGATTGTTAAGCAGTCTTTCAACGAATTTCAAACAAAAATTAATCTAAAATAGAGTCAAATTTAAATTACTATTAGAGTTGAGAGGTGTTCGGGAACGCCATGACGGCTGATAAACGACTTGAGTTGTGGCCACTTTTGAATTTGGGATTAGTTCTCGCCAACGATCCAGTGTTAATGTTCGTGCAATTTCTGTGCAACAAAAAATGCGAACAATTAATCATATTATTCATAATAATATAAATTCCTGTAAAACTAAAAAATTTAAAATTCATTTAAGAACCTAAATATTTTGGTTCATCTGACAAAACTCTGTTAAAATGTTGAGGAAATTCATTAAAATTGAATTTAATTATGAAAACTAATGAATGAGTCGGAAGTTTAATCGAAAATTTGAGAAACGAAACCAAGTTTTCAATATTTTCAGAACAACACACTTTTGAATCCGAATCACTTTAAAGAAAACGTTTTGAAAATCAGATAAACTAATCGAAGGAGAGCTTAATTCAATGATAAGCTTATCGTCAATTTGAGCCTCATTTGAATGAATGTTATTTAAATGAATTTAAAAAACATATAATCAAAAGGCAGCTAAAGTCGAGGCTAAGGACTATTGGGTGCGTTTACTTAACTCTCCTTAACATTGAAGGAAAAATTAAGAAAATTTAAAGTAATAATTAAGAAAATTTGAAACAATAAAAAGTGGAAATGACGCAATCTAGATGCATTCAAGGGGTAATCCAAGATCATATCATTTATCAAAAGAGATCAAATCAATTGAATCTGAATTTTAAATTCACGATTCATCTGATATGAATGCAAAAGTTAATCGTTCAAACAATTTGCATGTTTAATGTAAACAATAACAACAATTAAGTAATTAAAGGGACAATAAATGGTTTGATAATAAGTTTGACATTTTTCTCCTCAGCACAGAATTGTTTTGAGTCATAGACTGTTTCACTCAAGTATTCCATTCACGAGATTGCAATCGCTCTGTATTTTTAGTTTGAGTGCATTTCATTTGAGGCCAATGTCTGTAATGCGAATCGTATTTGAAGTATTGGATTGTATTATATTATTCTCATTACTCATCTGAAGACACATTTCTTGCACACAATTCAGAGATTTTTTAGACGAGGAAATGAAATTACATAAAACAAAACTTCTATTTATTTGATTTACAATTTACTCTTTCTATTATTGAGTGAGTGAGTGAGTGAGTGAGAGAGAGAGAGTGAGTGAGAGAGAGAGAGAGAGAGAGAGAGAGAGAGAAAAAGAGTTGTTTGAAGCGAAGAATTAAATGGAAGGTTTGGTCACAAGAATTATTAAGTAACGAATCGTTAACATCGATTGTTAGCTTAAATCAAATAACGGTTTCATTTAATTTGAGTTTTACTGCTCTTCTATTCACCCGATCCTCAAACATAACGACTCCTCAACTGATTTGAAGTTAAAATATTTAAAAAAAATACATTACATTTCATAATTGAAAAACTCGTAATATATTTGGTATGAAATAAATGCAAAATAGGGATAAAGAAAAAGCTGGATATGAGTGTGTGTGTGTGTGTGTGTGCTGAGTGAAATGCAAAGCTGTAGTCAGTAATCCATCATTTCATTGAATATTCAGTAAAATCAATCTCATCCTTATATGAGTTGATTGAAAGGATTGTAGGAATGGGTGTATTGTTGCCATCATTGCAATCATCTAACTTTTCAACCCCTATACTGTTTAGCCCCTCACCAAAAGCCACATTTCCATTGAATGTTTGACTCAGTGCTCAGCACTCTCTGAACGCTATGTTCGCCGTATTTCACTTTAGCGCTACTCCTAAGGGATCAGTGCTCGAAGAGAACAGTTGTGTTCCATTTCTGTGTTGGTCTGATCTCATGTTTTACTCTTATATAAGGAGTAACTGTTGTATTGCCTCTAATATTGTTAACACTTTCCAGTCATGAGAGGGTCGACTCCAGGCTTCGAGACTCGACTCAAATCTGTTCTAACTTTGAATAATCGATTTTTTGAGCAAAAATATCGCAAAAAGTCATTTAAATTAACTTTTAGTCGACTTTTAAGTTGAAAAGAGTTTTACTCAATCACTGAATCACTAATCGATAACTTCACTAATCAGTCAAATAATAGTTAATTAAGTCTCACATCATTACACCATTAAACCAATTAAACTATGAAATTGATTAATGCATTTCAAATCAAAACTATCTAAGCAAGATTGTTTTACGTTCCTGATAAGAATTACCTTAATAAAGAAGAATTTAACTCAGTCTTAAAAGAGATAATTTGGATGCAATTAATTTGAGTGACTGTTGAATCTTGTAGAATCTCAACTATTTTAATTCAAATGATATCTTCAAAGAATGTCATTAATGTTTATTTTTAAAGATTAGTTGATGTGAGTGTCGGTTACTTTCATTAAATTAAACCATTAGTGATATGAAAGTGAAGTTTAAATAGTTTTTGTGATAAGAAGTTAGAAAATTGTAATAATGAAGATATTTAGCCAAACATTTATCCGACAAAATTAATAAACTAAAGAATGGCTCACTTTTGCTCGCAATTAATGTCTGCGAACAAGAATAAAAAGAGATGAAGGACTCAATTACCCGGTTATTTGATGCTCTGTTTGTGTCGATAACTGAACATAAAATAGTCTTTTGTTTCTATTGTTCTCATCACAACTAATATCTGTTCGCAATTTATTCAATAAAATTGTGTTTCTATTGAAAGATAAACATAAAACTTGTCTCAAATGAATTATATTAGTGAATGACATCGTATTAATTAAACCCATTTTATTGAGTTCTTTCCCACATTTTTTTGTTTTATGATTTACTTTCAGACATTAATTCCTGTAATTATTTCTAAAAAAGACAATTTTTAATGCAATGCTTGTTATTTTGTTTCAATTTTTGCTTGAAAAGTAAATAACCTTTCTCATTTTTCGGTACATTGAGTTATTTGGTTTAACTTTTGGTCACATCTACTAAATAAAGTGAAAGCAAAGCAAAACGTTATTGATTTTAGTGATGTATGAGAAACAAGTTTATATTGCGATGAAAATTCAATTAAATTATAGATATTCCAGAAAATAAAGTTTATTTAGGTTTCGATTGTGTCGTTTCCTGATAGCCATCAAACAGATATAAAAAGAAATGTTTCGTTTATTTCTATAATGTGTTATATCTATAAGATATACATAAATGAAATCCGATATATTTTTCTAAAACATTGAATTTTGTTAGTTTTTTGTCCGTTTCAGCAGTTTTTCCAATAAAATTCATGGTTTGACTCAAAATCCTTTCAGAAGAATTGATATTTTATAAAGAAATTCGAGTCTATAATAGACTATCCATTACTGGTGTTGACCCCATTCGCACAGAACAGTGGCTAAAAATAAGAAGTTTCTCTCAAATAACTATAATTTAATTAAAAGCAAATGGGCATAATCATTTTTAAAATTAAATTTAATTATATTTTCAATAATAATAACTTAATTGAATTAGTATTTAATTAGAGCTAGCAACTCTGTTAATAAGTACTCAACTAATTAGTCTTTGACTTTAAATTTTATGATTCACTTATTGTTTTAAATGGATTATTGAAAATTAGAAAAAGTTAATCGTTTAATTGAGGATAACTTGCAAAAATTTCATAACAGAACAATGGACGCGAAAAATGTTAAATTAATTTTTGGTTAGTTATGGATCTAGAGCAGTTCTCTTCTCCACTGACTAATTCCATGTTTAATAAGTTTATGCAAATTTCAAATGAGTTGTTGTTATCTTTCAATTACAGATTTGAATATAAATTATTTCAAATATATATAACACTCTTTTCTGAGACCGTATAATGAAATTTACATTAATTTTTTCAAATGAGTCTCAAATTAAACTCAGATTTCTTTTTTTTATAACAAATCATGACTTTCAGTATTTTACTAATTGATTTGGGATATTAATGATCGAGTGAATGGCTTTGAATCGTGCAAAGTCACAAACCTATTGAATTACGAGCAAATGATTGGTCGAAACGTTCAAAAAATCATTACTTTGGTCGCAATTAATCGATTTCTTCAGTGAACTCATAAACAATGAATAAATCAAAAGTTTTTTCTTCAAAATATTTGGAAATAATAATAATAATAATAATAATAATAATAATAAAGATTCAGTCGACTCGTGGGAATAGCTTGATAATTATTTGTATGACTGTATGGATGCGATAACAATAGAGTGGGGGCTCTGATGGCCACACAATAACGATATAAAGCAATAAACTGTGAATTTATGATCGCAACCAAACTTATATACTGTTATTACTAATAAAAAATACTGTATTTTGAATCCGTTATTATTAGTGAAACTAATGGCACATCAAGTCTTCAAATATTAAAATTTTTGCCAAAAATCCCTCTCTTCTCAAAGCATTGGATTATTTAATAAATTGAAGCGAAAGCCGTTTAAGTCATTTATTTTGTTCGCACCAGAAGTGAAGGATCGACTCTTTCGCCTCAACTTATTATTCTTGATATACATTTTTGGCTATAAATCGATTTGAAAAGAATTCACCTTTCAATCAATGATTCTGTTTAGTGGAACAGAAGCATATTCTCATATCACGATTACCAGGATAGATATCAGATCAATATTTCTCAAGCATGATCAATTCTATAAACATTCTCTTAAAATTGATATATAAACTTTAAGATATCAAATCTTGGTCATTTCCAATGCAAATCTGATTTCACACACTTGACGTTTATGTTTTGAGACACGAAATCACATCTTATTTAGAATTCAAACGGAAATACATTCATTGAAAGGGAACTCACATTAGATCTCATTTGAGATAAATTTCAAGTTTAAAATCTGAGGAATTCTAAGGATTCAAACGAAATGATAAATAATTGATTCTTATTATAACTTTGCATTAATTGTCACCGAAGAACATTTGGTTCACATTTGGTTGGCTTTTAAGTTAGATTTTAAGAGATTTATGTCTCGAATTAAGTGTAAGACAAACCTATTTATTAAAAATTTAGTATAAGATTAGGTCTAATGAATCATTTGATGTGAGGCCCGATTTCAGTTACTTAAGACTATCCGAATAAATGTCTTGCAATTCATTTGATGTCTTTTGAGAAACAAATTTTAATGTCTTATCTGATAGGCTATCAAACATTTATTCCTTTCATTCATAAACAGCACTAAAAACTCAGTCCTATTGATAAATAAGAGACCGAAAGATGAGATTTTTTCGCGAATAATATATTTTGGATTCAATTTGTTTTGATTAAAAACATTATTCTTAAAGGATTTGATAAATACTTTCGAAAAATAATAAATATTATGAATACACATAAAATTGGATAATCTTGGAATCATCTGAATTATATTTTTTTAAGATAAAACTCTTACGAAAAACATTTTTTCTAAAAATGATTTTTATTTTGTTATTTGCTTTTCTAAGAATTCAGAATTTTGTTTGACTTGAATACAGAAGAGCTTTGAGTTAAGGAATCGATAAAAAGTTTTTTACTTTAATATATAAATCAAACCATTTTTGCATTCGCTCCGAACGAATCAAATAAGAAAAATGTTGTCTTTTATATAAAAGCGTTTTGTCTGCAAATGTTTACTCGAATTAAGTCAACTAATTATCGGTGAGTAGTATTCAATTAGTGTTTCTTATAACTAATTCCAAGAGCATTGAGTAGAAAATTGACTTCTATTGAGTTGAGGAGAAGCAAGTTTACTGACAAATATTTTCGTACATAAACAGCTCATATAATGCACTTTTATCTCCTATGACATTTCTCTGACGAGATTCCGATCAAAATGAATTAAGCAAGATCCGTTGTTCGAAAATGTCTACTTCATGTCTTATTTAACTATAGTGTCTTGTTAAACATTCAAAATCAATAGAATGAATGAACACAAGTCTCTGAATAGAGATAAATGTGTGTCACAAACAAAATAATCATCACTTGAATAACGAAAAGAGTCAAGACTTACATTATTTTACGGATTTCAATGATTTGATTACCAAGTTCAATAGTTCAATAGTGATTTCAGTTTTGCTAGACTACAGCAAAAAGCGTTTGCTTTGCGACAAAATTGTGAAAATATGAGTCGAAATATAGCGGATTTACCAATAAAATGGATTTACCCCTAAATATATTTGATAACATTGAGGCCAATGACAACCGAGTGCTCAAATCTTTTCCTCTTATTACTATTCTTGCTATTATTTTTCAAGAGAGAAAATATAAAATAGTAATCATTTCAAAAGTTCTCAGAATTCAAAAAGCATACACAAACTGATAGCCCTTTCTTTTAGGAGAAATAAATGGAAACAATTTTTAGCGCTTTTAGAGTTGAAAAATGTAAATCTTATAGAATATAAAATATCGATTTAAATTTTATGGCCAAACAAGGCTTGAAATGAGTCGTTCAGTGTTAGTATCGGTCAGTTTTCTCGTCCAACGGAATTCACTTTTGCGATAGATTTCGGGCAAAATTGAATCATAACTTATGTTCGCTTCTATTGTATTGCAATTCACTTCAAAAGCCTAGTATTGAGTTTAGAGCCGAGAAATGCGATAGTTTATGATCTCTAATACAATGTCATGAATTGAATAAAACTTTTTGCTTATATTTTTGCAGTCTTTTCAGTAAAAAAACCCAGAGTTGTTTCAAAGTGGACTATTTTTTTGCTCGATCTTATCGATGCTTTGAGACGTTGACAAGCTCATTGATGTTTTTTCTGAACAATTTCCAATCGTGAAACGGGAAATTTTCCATCAAAATCCTAGATAAATCATTCTCTTTTAAATAGTTGGATTCTGTTTTTATGCCCCATTATGAACATCACTGACAAAAATATTGGTCTCAACTCCTTTCTGATCAATAAATACAGTTTGAATGCAATAAAGATTATGTAATAAAAAGCCAGTCCTTATCTCCAGAACTTAAAAGTGTAGCTATTTTTTAGTTGCATTGAAAACGAGAGTTAGGGATGAGTTTTATTGATTAGCAGCCATTCACTCGTTCTTTGCCTCGAATGCCAGCACAGACTACACTATGAAGTGTGCAGTTGTGTGCCTTCATTGGCACTTCTCTTGCATTTTAAAGGCATTCAACTCTCGGAATATTTTATGTCACAGTTTAGGGTCCAATGAAAAGATGATATCGATTTGAAGATACATTCAGATATGTTATGGATCTCATGTCGAGGAATGTTTGCCGAAATGCAATCCTTAGTATTGTCTGATGAGATTCATAGCAGTAGTGCCACTACTCTAGACATTGAAGTTTCCGGTAATAAAATATCATTTCTTTCGTTTCCAATACAAAGATATGAGATTTCGAAGAGATTTCTGATTTTGATTTCCCAGATATCGATGTTTTGGCCCTCAGTTCCGATATTTTCATTCACTGACCACTCGATGGGAATAATGGATGAATGTTTGGGAATCATGTGTTCAAACATATAATTATTGAATATCAATCACAACCAAACTTTTTGTCACATTTCAAACATTTGTGTTCTCTTACATCTCATACTTGTGTTTCGATTAACACTTTTCATCCATGCCTTTGACACAATGATTACACTTGTATTACATTCGCACAAACTGAATAACAATCCATTTCAACGATAAAACTCAGCTATAATTTCATACAACCTTTTTAATTATCTCTCTTTTTTCGAGCGCACAGATTAAGAATCGATATCTAATTCAAACTTAATTTTATATGTGATCTAAAAAAAACTATATCCAATTTCGCGTTACATTACATCAATGAGAAACTCATTAAAATTTATGAATAGGAGAGTAAAGAATAGAGAGAGAGAGAGAGAGAGAGAGAGAGAGAGAGA
>JAQGCS010000208.1:0-30064 GCA_034702105.1 Fuscozetes fuscipes
ATACATTCGCTGGCATTGCATTGAAATGAGCCGTTTCTGAAACTGAAACCAAAATAATCGTTTGAATTGGTTTTATTGAAGACCAAAACATAAGTAGCTTTCGGTGGGATTGTCTTCGATGGAAATGTTCTCATAATAACTGAATTCACAAGTTTCGGTTCCTTGAAATACCACCATTCCGTTTTATTGTACCTACATTTACAAATAGCAGTGGGCAATTCTGGTGGTGTCGGATGTGTTGCAGTGCATTCGCAGGCTTCGGGCACATTACTGACCAAAGTTCCGAATCTATTGATGACTCTCTTATAGCCAACCCCAAAGGTCTTCTGTGGAAACATTTCTTCGATCATCACATTTCCTGCAGAGGAACTGATGTTGACCACCCACTCAACATCATCGTCTCTGTGGTAAATATGATATTCTTCGGCTCCACTCACATTTGAGCGGTGAAAGAGACCGAGTCCTTTGTAAGTATTGTTGGGTTTCACGAGTTTACACCAATCCTGACATTCAATTGAAACCGAAAACAGAATAAGAATTACAATCGAAAGCATTTTTTAATGTTCGGCAGATTCTCAAGAAGTTATCGATTGTAAGGAATCACTGAAAATGTCTTTGAATTCGTCTAAACTTTGGAATGAATTTGAAAATTGAATTAATAGTGAGTTTCGCGAGACTTTACTTTCTATGACATGACTTGTGATGAATGCCTTTCTCTCGAATTGAAATCATTGTTAGGTTTGAATATAACTGACTATAAGTCCAAATGAAACACTTATTGTCTGATTTGATGAGAAGATGTCAGCAGTTCTTTATGTGATAATAGGGTTTTCGGTCGGAATAGTAGTGTTCGGTATAATCGGTTGGATTATACTTAAAATTTGGATCAATAGAGAGGACACTTATGTTAGACATTCCGGTAAACACTTTTCAAATGTCTCTTAATTTGAGATAATTTGCAATACATTGCAATGACTTCGTATGAAATTCTTTATTCAAATTGAAGTAAAAATAAGTTTATTACAAAAATGTTTTTATTTTTATATAAATAATGTTTTATAAGTTGTATATGAAATCAATTGTGTTGTTTATCGACTGCTTTCGAATTGAGTATAATTTCAATACCTTTTGCTCATTTCGAGGCCACTGCTCGACTTGGATATATCCGGCTCATTGGGTGCCGAGTTGTTTACTTTAACCGACAAATAAATTGAATGAAACATGGGAAACACTTTATGGCATACCTTTATTGGTAGCGTTTGTGTTCTGTTTGGTAGCACTTCTTTTACGAAATAAGACATATGCGATAAAAATGATTACAATCAAAATGAAAACTATTAAGACTATAAGCAAATTCACAAATTTTTCACTTTCAGGGCTAACAGAAGGTGTACTTGAATCCCTTAAAGGCTGTTCAGTATCAGTGTTTGAGCCGGGAACTGTCATTTCAGTTGTTTCATTTTGATCGGTGACAGTAGAAACCATTAACACAATTAGAATTAAAATTCGAAACATTTCTTAGATTTCCAAGAAGATTTAAGTATTTATCAAATGATCCAGATTCAATTTTAGTTTGTTTTAAATTCTTTTTTACCAAATCTTAAGTGAATTTTACATAAAACTGAGTTTTTTTGAACTCAATTGCGAGCAAACAATCATAAGTTGATAACAATTGCGAGACTCGATGTGTCTCAACAAAGAATTGTTTCATTTTTTAGGTTTCATAAACATTATATCATCTTTTCTTTAGAGCAGATTCCTAATCTAAGCATGCAATTTATATGATTGACTTCCTTATGGCATTTGCCAACTGCTTCCTCAAGCAATATCTTTGATAAAAGAAATTAAATAAGTTTACATCGTGGTCATGACATATACATTGTTATTATTACAATGATTGTAAGTGTCTAGTTCAATCAAATTCATATCAATAGAGATTTTAATCGCATTTTAAGGGTTTCAAAACATTGTATCGATTAATGTGTAAAAGAATGCGTCAAAATTTGAGACGAGATTTGAGAAAATAACACAAAATAATTATTTTTAAAAATCAATGTCACAAATGAAACATTAGGTCTCAGATCAGAGAAAAAGTAGAGTAAAACAAAATCCAAACTAAAAGCATATGTCGTTCGCAACGAATTAATGTCTCCTTTGATTATATACATTACCGCAGAATATTCTCTCTCTCTCTCTCTCTTTCTCTCTCTCTCGCTCTTTCTCTCTCTCTCTTTCTCTCTCTCTCTCTCTTTCTCTCTCTCTCTCTCTCTCTCTCTCTCTCTCTCTCTCTCTCTCTCTCTCATCGAAAACTCTCCTTTGAAGGGATGTGCAAGGTGGTAAAACCAATATTAAAATGGAAATAGTAAACGTCAAAATTGTGTTATAATTTTTATGAAGATAGCTGCAAACAATTGGTCATGCAGAAGTGTGGGATCCTGGGTGTCTTTAATTGTCTTAAAACTCAAATATAATTTAAGGCAATCAAGCGATCGATGAGTTTTGGAGCCAGTATTATATCATTTGACTTAAGTGTAGTGTTTTTGCACAGCAGTCGACCTTATGTTTGGCTATGGATCGATACAGAGCTCCGCATTTAGCACAGCATTAAATTTCAAACGTTAAATGAAAAATAAATTTTTTTCTTATTTGTGCCGCAATTTTGGTCTGTTTTTGCCTCAAATGTTCACAAATAATGGTAAACAAGAATAAGAAGAAAACTTTTCCCTTATATTGAGTTTATTTTCTATTTCCCCTTAAAATTTCCCCTCAAATGAATTCATGCAAACATTGCATTAAAGTCGCGGATCGTTAATTTGGCAAAAATCCTTTGATTTGCAATTTCCTTTCTCATTTTGAAATAGTATTTTTATTGATGTTCACTGATGCTACACTTACAAATAGATTTGAGCTAACTAAAATTTCTTTTGTCTTGCAGATAAACTTCCAGTTTAGTTTTTCTAGCCTTGCAATTATTACTGTTATACTTATTGTTCAATAACTCAATTCAAACATAAGTTCTAAAAATTACAATTTTCTATAAATATTAATAGTAGTCAGTCATAGATCCCTAAAAGACTCTTTGCAACCAAACAAATGTGGTTAGTTAACTCAAATCTGTTTAGGAACATGCTCAACATATTTTAAACTAAATCTCGTATAAGTTCAATAAATACTCAAAAAATATTCCTTAGCTTACCTACTTAAATTAAATTGTCATAATTAATTGTTCCAATGAAATATTTGGTGAAAATTGCCAAATTAATATTGCTCAGCTACCCCATATATGTGAACTTGATTGAAAGATAATTGAAAATATTCTAGATCAATGTTTATTACTAATAAATTATTAGAAACAAATCAGAAACTCATAAAAATGCTGGCAATTCATTAGCGGTGGTGTCGTTGTTGAGCTCCGGGACATCCTTAGAGGCCAAGGGATTTATACCATTTCTTTCAGATTTATTTGGTTTTCTTCCATTTCTTCCAGGCTTTTGTTTTGCTTTACCTGGTTTGTTTTTTCTGTGCCATGGTTTGTCAGTCTCTGGCTTTTTGCTAGAATTCTTATTCCTTTTTTTGGTTGGCTTTTTGTTGGGCTTTTTAGATGGATTGGATGGTATGTCGCTATCACTGCTAATTGGTGACATGGTCGTTTTCGATAATTTTGTTTGTTTCGCTGGTTTTACCGGTTTATAAGGTGATGGTTCTGTTGGCGAAGGAGATGGGGTCGAACCTCTCATGTGGTATGGTACTTTCAGACCAATCTCATTGTTTTCGTCTGCTATTGCAAAGATAAATCAAGTAATTTGATCATTTATTAGTAATTTAATAAACCTAGTTCAATTTCATTTTCAGTCTCAGATTTCACAAGAATAATAGATAACAAAATGCATAGCACCAGGATAATCAACTTCATTTTGTCGACACTTTGATTAACTAGCTCAAATGAAAACGTTTCAAATTTAAGTTGATTCATATTTTATACCCAAATTTATATTAAAAACAAGTTATGCTAATTCAGTTTCAACTTGAAACACCTGGTACATATGCTTATGAGCTAGTAAAAGGTTTTCGAACTTATAAACCTTCGGCCAAAATATCAATACCGACTCTAGGTCTTTTAGCTTTCAAAAGTATTAGAGTAAAGGACACTTTTTCATTACATTCATTGGTTATTTTGTTTGGAAAATCATTTAATGTTACTAACTTGATGAATAATTAATAACAATTTCCTTTCTTCTATATTTTATCCATTTGATGACGAAAAACAAAATCATTTATTTAAATTGAATTATTAATTTTCAACCTACCATGTAAAGTTGTAAAATATATGTATATAGTGATGCTTTGTTTTTACATTTTCTCGTTTGACTTTTATATACTTATCTAGATGGTTTTCGTTTTTAAAAGGAATAGAAATGCATTTTAATCAGGAATAAAATTTATAAAGTTAGATATTCTAAATAATTCAAAACACAGAGAAAATATGCTAATTTCCTTAGAGTAATCATGTTAAATTAGTGAAAAATCCAATTACTGTCATTTTGATGAAAAACATAATTTTCATTCGCTTCTCAATTGCAGTAAAATAGTGCAGAAAATGGTGAAAACTGTATCAAATTAGAACCGGAACCTAAACAAAACATAGCCATCAGATATTTCAAAAGGGAAGGGAAGACAGAAACACAAAAAGGCACAGAATTATTCATAACACAAATGAATGACAAAGAATCCAATGAATTAATTCATGGGTTTTGTGTGAACTGCACTAAAAATTCAGTGAATGACTGAATGGGAAGAATGGCTTCAAAATTGCATTCAAGTCTCGACGACCAGACCATAGGACCGGCTGTTAAAAGACTTTTCAATTCATTATAACGACAGCAAAATATTCCGTTACCTAAAAAGTATTGAAAAATGCACTTAATTTGATTGAATGCCTTAAAAATATATACAAAATAGTCTCTGATCTATAGATATAAAGAGAATACATTTTAGAACACAATTGGAGTGAAATTAAATTATTTTATTGACTTCTCTTTATCTTTCAATTTATAGCAATGTTTCTAAAAGAGAACTCAATTAGATGTCAGACACAATAAATTAAATCCACGAGGAATTGGTTAACTTGAGGTTGCTCATGCTTCATTAATAAGAGAAGACTATCTGGTTTTTTTTAAATCACTTGGGTTCATAATTTCATATTCTATCAGTAATATTGAGATAATAATATAGTTACTAAGTTAATAAATATACTGTATATTATATACATGTTAAGAGCAATCTCTCTCTCTCTCTCTCTCTCTCTCTCTCTCTCTCTCTCTCTCTCTCTCTCTAACATAATAATTAATGTTGTAAAAGTTTACTTTGACAAAATGTTTTTTGTTAAAATTAGTTTGCCAATTTATAACAAGATTGAAGAGATTCAGTAAATTAACAACAGTTTGAATTTATATGATTACTATCAATTATTTAGTCAAATATTATATGTAATTTGTTGTAAGATTAGTTATTAGAGCTTGGTTTAAAAAATGTCTACATTTGAAATAGCGCAAACAGAATTATGTTAAAATATTTCATTTGTTAGACACTGAGCGGCACAGCAGTACCAACACAAACAAAATAGTCACTCATTTCATTGAATTATAGAATATTCTATTTTCAACTCTGAAAAAACCTAAAAGAAAGTAAATAAATCTTAACCATGAAAGTAATCAAACAATTTAACTATGGAAAAATAATGATATATTGAATAGGTAATTAAGTATTGATTATTTGAGCAAGGGCACAAGATACGAAACAAAGTGTAGACTAAAGTTTATTTGATTTGCAAGTTTACAAAAGTGGAAAATGTGGATCACTTTGTTGTGTCAGAAGCAATTTATTTAATGTTGACCAGGTCATTTTGAAGTTAGCTGTAAAGTGGCTGATCAGTGTTTGTAAATGTATGTATGTGTGTGCGTATGTGCTGGCGCTGTAAGCCCCACTACAACCTACTACCAGCGCCAGTACCAGAATCCACACTTAACATTGTTTTCATGAAACTGACGACCGGAATGAGAGTGAAGGCAGATATAGTGCACAGAATATTCTGTGTCTGATGTATGTGTGCTCTCACTCTATGCCAAAAGCAAAGAACGCTATCATAAGAATCGATTTGTTCAGATATACAGCACTCACATCGCTCTCAGTGTTTAGTCGTCTGTATGTTTGACTTCAGAACAGTTCAGTTGAGTCGTTGTGTTCATATGAGCTCTTCCAGTGCCAGATAGACAGTGTTGTGCTGTGCTCTGTACGTGTGTCTGTGCCATTCATTATAACTCTTGCCAGTGCTGTGCTGTGAGAATCAGTCAGTGCTTTACTGATCATCAATACAACCACTGTTTGTATTGAACAGAATATTTACTGCAAAATATATGTATAATAATAGAAATATGTATTAACAGTACAACACATCCAACACAACACAACTGAATAAAAACTGCATTATTAGTGAATAAGAAAATACCGCTAATAATAATAATAATATTTAAACTAACAAATTGTTTTCAAATTGCTTTCTCTGACGAATATTACCAACAAATAAATTGCTGTAAAACTATTTTATTGTTTCCTTTCGTTTGTATTTAAAAAATAAACTTTCGATTAAGTATTTGTTTGCTTAAAACCTAACGAAAGGTTCGCACATTATATACAATTCTGAAACAATAAGAGTGCTGTGCGGGAGAAATGCTGTGCAAATTTGCTGATAAAAGTTAGAAGTTACAAAATCACATTAATCTTAATCAGTTTTCGTTGAAAATATTTTTATCACATCTTTTCTGAAGGAAATTAAATAATTTGAGATTAAATTCCTGTAAATTATTACTTCGGAGCACATCCTTTGCGGAAAGGTATGATTAATAATTCATAAATTGTTTATCTTATATTAAAAGTTGAAAGGATAAAATTATTAAATCTTCATAATAAAAGTGCAAGAAATTTGATTATTTAACATATTTTTCAAAAATTAATGCCAACAATAATAGCATTCATTGAGTAAAATATTTAATAATCCGATGAAAGGAATGAAAAATCAGTTTTTATTATGAGATGAGGAATGTGTGGAATCTCAGGAATTTATGTCTTCTTTATTCCTCTATTTTGATGTCTAATTCGTCCGATTCTTCACTCCTTCTTCTGCTGTCTTATACTCGAAACACCATTTATTAAGAAAAGAGGAAAACTACTCATTCTTTTCGGGTCTTTAGTTCTGATTTATTTTTGTTTTATTCTCTCTATTATTGTTATCGACAAATCTGTACCAGAAGTTCAAGAACTGGTTCACCAGAAAACAGTCAAAAGTAAAAAAGATAAGAATATAGAGATATAGAGATTACACACAAAATATTTCATTTAAAACAATTATATGTTTTTCCATTCGTTTGACAGTA
This sequence comes from Fuscozetes fuscipes, assembly GCA_034702105.1. Classification (NCBI taxonomy): domain Eukaryota; kingdom Metazoa; phylum Arthropoda; class Arachnida; order Sarcoptiformes; family Ceratozetidae; genus Fuscozetes; species Fuscozetes fuscipes. Next base: position 7,431 of record JAQGCS010000208.1, read on the forward strand.
ATTCAACTCAATTTCAAATCGCTATCAAAAAGAGTTATCTCTATTTTTGATTTGAATAATGAAACACTTATTCAAATAAAATTTCAATTCAAACAAAAATATTCTGTTTATCTTTGATTTTAATTTTCAAATTGAATGCAACGTTTGCTTTGGAATACTTCAGTAATTATCTAGATTAGTTGATGAAGTTTAACATTAATCAAGTATAATTTAAATGCATTAAGTGGCATTAAAATTATCAAATATGGAAACTTTAAATTTTATTTAATTTATTCCTCAGAGTATTCGTTGAGAAAATGTAAATAACTTTTCAAACGCCTAATGTTTTTCATTTGGAAACCGAATCAGAAGTCTTTAAAATTGAATTTCAATCCTTTAGAGAATTCATTTGAATTGAAAATAATTTTTTTAAATTCAAAAATCAATTATACAATCGATAAGAGAATGAACCGATAAATTAAAAGCGAGAAAAAACGCCAAAAGAGAGAAAATAATGTGATTTTTCAAACGATAATCTTATTCTTAATGAGTTTTTTCTTTACTGGAGTTCTGTGTCTGAAATGAAAACGCTGTCCAAAAAGGCGAAGAGGAAGACTGAAAGGAAGAGCGGGGATAGAGATGTGAGAGAAAAAGGAAAGACTCAGCTAAGGAAAGCGCTGTATGGTGTGATCTGTGCTGTGCTGCCTGTGCTTTAAGTGCTATAAATTTCAATTTCTGATGATGTTTGAGTACAGCAAACATTACTGTCTTTTCAGATTACAATACACGCTATCGATAGACCATTTCCAAAGTCCCCGCTTAGGAAGAGCTCAGAATATTTTGCTCCGAATAGAAAAAATATTATTTTTTGAACTAACGTTTGCCAAAAAAATGCCATACCAAACAACCAACCACCAATGCTCACAACTTGTTTCCAAGAATAACACAGAATAAGAACAAACTTAAAATAAACTGAAATAATATTAAAACATTTCATTTGAATCTATGGAAATGTGAATCTCTCTCTCTCTCTCTCTCTCTCTCAAAAAAAAAGGTTTATAGAGAAATGAGTGAACGTATGACACAATTACCGTTTTTCTCAATTTCCTCTTCTGAATCAAACAATAGTTGGGATAAAAGTTAAGTTGAATTATAAACGAGACGTGAAGTGAGAATCAGTTGACTTGTTTTGCATACAATATGCGAGTAATGCACTGAAGCGGTCTTTCGGGCGAAATTCACCAGAAATGTTTTAAATAGAACAATTTTTCTCAAACATTTCTCCAATTCTTGGCATATTCTGTGTCCCTCTTTCTTCGGTAATGCTTTTAAAATATAATGTTTCTCTGGCTTTAAGGCTATGTTTTTATTTTTATTAGTTGTGAGTCTTTTTCTTTTCATATTTCCGTCTATTGATTTTGTTGTATGCTTTCAGCCATTCCTCGAATCAATTGTTTTATATGCAAAATGAGAATAAAAATAAAACGACTAAAAACATTGTGCTCTTAATCTATAGTAAACGCGATTCGTATATTCTGTTCACTTATTCTGAGCTCAAAATTTCAAGAAAAATAAAGTCACAATTGTTTATAGTCTTGTTTTATAACCGAAATTCATTGTAAAGTCATTTGAGTGTAAATTTTATTTCGGAAAATGAATTTTTGAATACATTTATTGAAGAGTTTAATGTTTGTTTAGAAGGGAAACAAATTATGTATAACTCATGAAATGGGTATTAAATTGACGTTAAATTAGAGACTCGACTGCACAGACAGAGACACGTCTGATGCGAATAAAGGCATTTCGTACGCAAAGGGAAGTAAAGACAGACCCAAAACGAGACTAAAAACTCTTATGAAAAACACATTTAACGGCAAAAGAAATACAATTCAAAAGCCTATTGTCTGTAATGTCTGTGAAGTGTTTTTGAAAAACAACGAAACAAAAAATTTTAAGCCTCCAAATGTCACTGCTTTTAGTGATATAATAGTATAGCAAATAAAGCCCAACATATCAGTGATGCTCAGGGGAGGCCTAAACTCAAAATTATATATGACGTTTTAGCTCAAATGCAATCTAATTTTTGACATAATTAGGCGAAAGATCAAAACTGTAATCTTAAAGTAAATTCCTTTTGGTTATTGTTCTTCTTAAGTTTAACGATTAACTTTGTTTGAGCAAAATATTAAGAAAGTCATTGACTTTTTTGTTAATTTGATCCTCCATTATGGAAAATTAGATTTTTCACATAAAACTTTATCCTTCCCCAATGACCACTGTAAATTTATCTATGAACAACACCCCCATAAGTAAAGAGCTTAGACATCTCTGTAAGCAAATGTAGACGTCTTTATATTTCGGTTACCAAACATTTTTCTTTTTTTTCGCAGTTAAATATGATATCGAGATTTAGATGAAAATGTATTTCACATCTCAAGAATTACTGTTATTCTTTCCCCCATTTATTTCTCTCTCTCTTGTGTTCGCTTATATTTTCTCAAATTTTCTCATTTTTCTATATTTCACTCAACTCTTGTCACTGAGATATATATCTCTCTACAGAAAAAAGAATATTTAATTTCCTTTTTCTTTTGTGTCGAAGAAATAGAGAGTAAGAAATAAATTCTGTGCGACTCTTATGCTACAGCTTTGTACGACATGCGCAAGGTGGTATCATAACAAGAGCATTAAGCCACTTTAAAAGTACATAAATCGCTTTTATTCGAATAAATTAAGCATTATTCATTTGATCTTGTATATTTATTGCAAAAAGGATAAACAAAATTATTTCAAGAGTAATTCAATTAGATTTCTGTCCTTTTACTTTTGCAACAAGCTTGATTAGATTAGATAGAAAACATTCTTATCATATAAAGAAAAGGAAATGAAAAACATTGTATGAATACCTTGGTGTTCCCATCTTCATGCGAATAATAAGAGTTGATAGAGAATAGTATTGAAGTGAGAGAAGAGCGAAGAGGAAAAAATAGGCTCAAAAAGTAGTGACAAAATTAAAGAGACCGACAAAATGTAGAATTAATAGCTTATTCTCATTATAGCTCTACGATTGCCGTACAATACAATAGACTATAACTTATATATTGCTTTTAGAGTCTAGTGAACCGACGCTATCAATCAGAGCTCAGACATGAACCACAAACGTTTCGGCGACGAAAAGCATAGGAGAGCACAGCATCTCAGAGCACTTCTTCACTTACTTATATCCCACTCGAGGAATGTCTTCTTCTTCTGTGCGGGAAATAAATTTCTAAAATTTATATCTTAGGAAAAGTTCCATTTATTTTGAATTTAATACTATTTTTTGCTATAAAATTGAGATGATCAAGCAAGTTATCAAAGGTTTTATATAGTAATTTTTATTAAATATGAAAACTGCAAGTTTGATTCGATTCATATAATTTATTAGTGAACCAAAAAATATATTATTTTTAATTTCATTTGAATAACCCTGGATACTTTCATGTAATCTATCGAAGCAAAAAATGCATAGAGAAATTGAATTAATAATTCTAGCTCATAATTAAGTGCAATTAATAATTTTCATTCTTAGAGTTCATATATAATTCATTAATGAATTCAAAATATGAATAAAATAATTAGTTTGCGCTGAGAAGGGATGGGCTCTCATTCATTCATATCTTCCCAAAGGGGTTAAAATGGAAACAAAATTTCTCAGATTTTCCATTATTTTATTTACTGAGTAAAATACAAAATATTGATTTGAGTCTAATTGAATCACTTTGCCCTGTGAAACAAGGTATTAATATCGATTCACCTAGCAGATTAAACTAAATTAAGAAAGCCACACCCTAATCCAGATAAAGGGGTGTTTGCAAGATTAATTCTTGTGCGGAAAGCAAATCATTTTAATCAATTTCGTATTTGGCAGACAGTCTCATGGTAGTGAACCAAATCTACCAATAAAGCTTGAAATTCAATTTGGATCTAGCGCTAAATTGTGTATATTCTTGGATTCCCCAAACATAACATTTAACTCTTAGACTTCATGTTATAGCTTTTCTTTTACTGCATTTGAGAGAGAGAGAGAGAGAGAGAGAGAGAGAGAGAGAGAGAGAGAGCTAAACAAAAAACTCATTTTTATCTTCAGGTGTGAGACTAGAGTTGAGTTATTATTGATGTGTTTTTCCATCGACTGGTTCTTCCCTTTTCTGAGCCTACCTTCAAATCTACGAAGAGTTTGTTTTTGTGTCGAAAATGAAAAATAAAATGAAATGAAGAAAAGAAACTAATAATAAAATAAAGACAAACAATAACTTTAATCCTATCAATGAATTTGCTTTCTTTTTATCTTTTTTTTAAGAGACGAACGAAATTGAATTCTATAAAAATGAATTTTTATTCTACTTTTGCTTATCTATTGCCTCAACTCTTGTCATGATCAGTTTTTGCTGAATTGAATTTTATTTCTATTTCTCATTTTAAACCAGTGATGCACAGCAAATAAATATTAGTTGTCCCGCATACTATTCTTGGGAAAGGTTTAAATTCTAATTCTTAATCAGAAATTTCAAAATTAGACAGAGCATTTCTGTTTTGCAAGATTTATTCAAATCATTTTACTTGATTATAAGCGAATAGTCAAGGTTAATTAGCATTTAATGACGATATTGAATGAAATTTACTTTAATTTAAGATAAATAAATTTTCTTTATTTTAGAAATTTATTTGTGATATAAATATTTGTCGGATTAATTAAACAATTTTGAATTAAAATTTCATGGAATCTGAATTTCAAATTTTTTGACTGGAATTGCCTCCCGTTCCACGTCTCTGACTTTGAGCCGAATATTCGTCTCAATTGGAAACGAATTGAATATATTTTTCTCCTTTTCTTTCCTATCATTTGATTTCTCAAACAAACGAATGGAAAAATAATTTGCATTTTTATTAGTCGTCGAAAGAGTAGAGAAAAATGAAAATTATACATAAATTCCCAAATTTCTTATCAAATAATAAGCTTTTCTATAAAAGATAATAATGAGAAGTTAATTAAATTTAACTTTTTTGTTGCCACTCATTGCCATTCATTGCCACTGACTGTCCTTTTACTTGCGCTGAAAATTTCAAATTTGAATTAAATACGAAAAAACGACTGATTAATGAAAAATCAATTCTTTCAACAAAAACGAGTAAAGAAGTCCATAAAACTCGCAATAAAACTGATAAATATTCGTCGACTCTATTATTACACAAACAAAATGAATTGTTCGAATCAGGGATGGCCAGGGAGGTTTGATAACAAGAGAGGAGTTCATTTTAGAATGTCAAGTTTAATAATGCAAAAGACAATGTGTAATCTTAGTTATCTGGGTTTAGTAGCTTGACTTAGAATTAGGTGATCATAAGCAATAACAATAAGTAATAAGTATAGCAATAAGTATGTCTTTTATAAAAGAGCTTTCCACTAGTCATTTTGTGCGTGGGTAAATTTCTTGAGCATCTCTTAAATAAATAAAAAAACAAATGCGTTAATCAATTATGGAATGAAGTATTAGTCGAACATTTAGTCTGTGTCTCACATTTAGCAGACATTTAATCCGAGCATTTAATCTGCTTATGGATTATGTCTTCATTATTACCAAATAATTAATTAAGTTTTCGGAAGAAAAGAATTGAAAAACTTATTTGTCTTTCGTATGAAATCTAATTTTGAATTTGAATTTCATTAAATCTGAAAATTAATTATAAAAACAATTTTTGAAAATTAATTGAATTTCATTCGAAGTAATAAAAATTTTGCGTAAATTTGAACCAAAATTTCGATTCATTTATGGAATAATTAAATCATTAATTAGTGGGAAGTCATAAAAATCATTCGGACTTCTGAAGAGCCCATTCCACTCGAAGACTACATTTTCTCATAGAAGACAATATAATAAATCTAATTAATTGAAATTGAATTATAAACTTGCAGACATAAACTTGCCAAACATATGTGGCTCAAAGGTTTGCTAGAATTTTGCAATGAATTATTCAGCCAAGAATTCTAGCGATTCAGAGCCGTGTCTGAAATAAAATAATCAGCCAGGTTCATCAAATTAAATGCTTTGAACAAATGTTGATTTGGTTCAAAAATGGTCAAATCAAAGTAGATTCCATCTTGACAAATTATTTTTAAACAATTCAGGGCTAAACTCGTTTATAATTCTGAGCCGTCGGCACATCCATACAGTGTTTAGTGAAGAGTCAAACTGTATTCCCAGCAGACATTCAGACGAATAGTGTATAACCCCTTCAGGTCTTTCAATAGGAATCCAAACCAATTCAGTCGTTAATCAGGACAGTCCTCGAGAAGAGCTGAGCGACCAGTACTGGGAATTGACAGTCAACCAAACGGAATGAAAAGCAGCGATGCTATCGATCGCAGTCGACATTTGATCAGTCAATATATGAAATCTCTATAATTCAGTTCACAATCTATTTATATATCGAATTCTCAACAAATTATTTCATTATATTTTGTGACCGAAAATAAAAATCAAACTTCGATTCAATTTGTCGTAAATATAATTTCATATGACATCAAAAGTCAAACGAAAATTCAATTATTGTTATATTACTCATTACTTGTGAGCATTTTTTTCACTCCAATTATTATTATTATTACACGAGAGATAGCCAGAGGCTCTCCTTTTCAAAACACCTAGTTCATAAAATTGCTCACTTAGTTTTGTTGAACTCACATATAATTCGATTTAGTCGTATTCTATGCCGATAAGTACCTAGAAAAATAAAATCTAGTAACATCAAATATTTAACGACGTAACATTCTTTCTTTTTTTTATACTTGCTTTTAGACCTGAGCTAATACATAATGAGAGTACCAGAGACTTTTAACTCTCCTTAATCTTTATTTTACACCCTATGGACGTCTTTATTCTTTAATTACATTTATCTGATTATTATTCACATATAGTTTGAAAGAAAATTAATGAAATTTAGATAATAAATAAATTTTCTTTAATTATTTAATGAAAAAAATCGAATGAATGTCAGAATTAATTTCAGAATTTTAGATCAGATTTTGAAATTAAAATTGAAATCACATTTGACTCGAGGAAAGACCAAAATATAATTAAAGTAAATTTAATTTTGTTTCAGAATAATGAGAATTATGTCAAATGAAAAGTATTCTACACTTACATGCAAGATGTGATGTCCAAGAATACATCTATTAAATTAACTTTTGATTTGAAATAGTTAAAATTAAAAGTTAATTTTGATCAACCAAGATGCTGACTGCTCAAGAATATATTCCGAAGGCAATCTCTTCTACCCTTGTATCTAGGGTTAAAATCTTGGCCATCATTGATAAAAAGTAAAACTCTATTTAACTACTAATTGAAAGCCTTTAAGACGAGACTAAAGTTAGGCAAAAAAAGTCATTCAGTTTCTCTCGAGACTAATAGTGGGCTCACATTCAATACAATGGAAACGAACTGAAAATTCGTATTTCAATAAAATCTGTGCCAATAAAACTTCTCGGAATAGATTTGAGAATAGCTCTTAAGAAGACTATTCCGATAATTATTGGAAACTTGAGATAAGGGAAGAAGTGTAGGAATTGTAGGAACAGGTTCGTTGACTTTAAATGAGGTGATATTCTGTACTTTCAAATTAGTAGAATTTGAGCCAACATTTGAAATTCAATTTTCACTCATTTGACAAACATTGACTTCAACTCAGAATATAATAAGACGGTAGTCGTTAAAAGGAAGGGCTGAGGAAGTGGTGCAAGAATTTTGAGATGCAATTAGTTTTGCAATTAATACCGAAACCGAAAACAGAGGCAAAAATTCTAAGTCTTTGTTTACTCGTCTATAGAAATATACACAAACTATTCGGTAATGTTTTCTCAGAAACATAAGAGCTTTGCTTTTATATAACTTTCAGTTTGAGTACAAATTCTCAATAGTATTGCAAATGCTCTTAGAAAGAAACCAGTGCTTAAGAATATGGGCCCAAAGGCTCGGATATTGACTGTAACTGAAGAGAAATACCGAATCCATTATGAAATTCAAATAAATTCTCAAAATAAATTCTATAAATAATAAATTATTTTTGAATTTCAAACACATTATTCACTCGAAAGACAGGTATAAACTCTTTTTACAACGAAATAAATGTTTTTATAAAATATATGAAAGCATTCGAAACTCATTTCATTATTTTATTCAATTTATTCGCATTTATTTCTAATTTGTGTTTATTTTACTAAAAGTCTAAAAAACTCTCATCGAATCAAATGAAAGAATTTTCATTAAACTACTCATAAATGGCATTAAAATCTCTAAGAATCTGAACCAATAAATTCAAGGCTTTAAAACATGATTTTAATGATGTGAACTTTTTTTTAAAGAATTTCAAACATAATATATTCAATCGATTGCAAGAAAATATCATTAATTGAGAAAGAATTGGCTAGTCTAAACTAGCTCAAGTCAAAGCGGTTTCGGTAATGTGAATCAAAGAACCACTTTTGAGCAGTTAATTCAAAAGCCAAACACAATTATTGATAAAATCAGTTCAGAATAAAGCCTAGTGAAAACAGAAAAATCGCTGCCTTTAGATAAATGATTATTTCTATTAATCATTTGGTGATAACAACTGATCGCAACTCAAATGTCTTGAACTTCTCTCTCTCTCTCTCTCTCTCTCTCTCTCTCTCTCTCTCTCTCCTCCCTCCACCCTATCCTCCCTCTCCCTTAATGCTTGTAGCGTGGAATCAGGATCAGAAATCAAATTATGAGTTTTGCCTCTTTTTGTGTCATTCTTTTCATCTAATTTTCTCTTCATTTGAGCAAAAATTGTTTGTTTTTCTATTAGTATTATATATATTGTGAGCGAAATATTTCTGCAAATAAAAGCATTTTAAATATTTTCTTAAAGTGAATAATACATTTGATGCGAGAATTGATCGCAACTTCAGTCATGTGTGACGTGAAATAGAAAGGAAAGCCTACTTTAAGAAAGAAAAGTCCTCTTCTCTGAGCCCTTATTTTAATATTCGAACTGTTTTCTTTAATATGAAATGAATTCAGACATAAAATATTTGAATAAAATTAAAATTCATGGAAAGAGTTTTGTTTTTGTTTTACTTCTGGTCTCATATTTTCATTGTTTTTCAATTGGATTTCGGTTCCGATTATAATACAGAAATGGTTTTGAAGTATAGTTCTATTCGTCTCTCAATTTCATCGTTGGCTTAATTTTTAATTTAAAATTCATATCACAAATGAGTTCTGAGCAAAAAGAAGAGCATTTTTCTACTGATTTTCTATAGAATAATAGTAATGAAAATGTAATTTAAAATTCAAATCCAGCACAAAAAACAAAAGCTCAATTTTATTCTACCGGAATATTTATATCAGAGTTATTTTGGAGGGAAGAATTAAAATCAGCCATACTACAATTATATGAAAGATTAAATTCCCCTATAATCACACTTCATTGCACAACATTGCATCAATGAATGTGAGTGAGCCTAGTGAAAATTTGCAGAACATAATAAATTATGCAAATAATCTAGGTTAATATTTAATTACAGAGTTTAAAGAATTTTCTAAAGACATTTCTTTTTGTGTTTTAAAACTCATTCAAAGCGTTTAATTGATTCAATGAATAATTAGTTTAATTTGTTTTATATGGAAAACAATTAAAAAGTTATGTTTGGAGTGAAAACAGAATCAAATTATTTCGATCACTGTTTTAGAGTTAGAATAAGAGCTCTCTCTCTCTCTCTCTCTCTCTCTCTCTCTCTCTCTCTCTCTCTCTCTCTCAAATGATTACCGGTTTGTTTGTCTTACAAAACTCATTATCCAAAACTCGGGAACAGTTTGTTTCTTAGTGTTGTCTCTTCAGACAAACTTGTGTTTAGACTTTACTTTTATTTGTGTCGCAATAATAGAGTCTCACATTGAAAACAGGACTGTCTGTCTCTTCTCAGATATATCCAGCGTTAGACAGATTCAAAGCACAGTCTGAGCGCTGTTAGATTCGATGAATTTGTTAATTAACCCCACAGTGTGTTCGCCAATAGTGGAAACCCTCCTGGTAATAGTCGGCTAAATGTTAAACAGACTATAAGACTATAAGAGTAAGTCATTCGTCAGTGTATTCACTGTTTTCATAGAATTGATAAGAAATCGAAAGGAGAGTTCATTATTGGTTACCAAAAGACAATGCGATAAATGTGTGAAAATAATTAAATGAATTGATGACTTTCGTGGACTTTCAAAACATAGTGAGCACAGAGTGAGCACAGCATCTGACAAATAGCAAACTGCAGTGCTCTCAACAGAATGTATATGAAAATTAAAAATTGTTGGCATAGACTGAAAAACTGGTAATAAAATTACCATCACTTGAGTTAATTAGTGTTTTCCTGCAGTCTTTCGAAAAACACTCGAATGAATGCCTTATCTATACTTACATTCAAGCGAACAGAAAATCTAATTTGACTTAATATTCAGTCAACAATTTTTTTCATTCTTTGCCACTAATGAACTGGTGATGAGCGCTCACTATAAATAAATATCTCATTCAATATGAAAATCTAACTCTAATTCAATTAATTTAATCAAATGTTGAACTGAAGGACAGGAGTGTAGAGAAAGCGCTCTCAGTATTGAAAAAGAATTACTGAGATTTTCACTCAAATCAATGAATAATTGAATTAATAAAAAAATGACGCAAACGATTGTCTAATGAAAATATATTTAACATGTTTTTGATTTGCACAGAATTGGAAAGACCTTAACTTTTGCTCATACATACCATACATCCCTTTCCCTGCAGTTATATTCTTTTTACTGTTATTCTTAGAGATAATCTATAAATCGTTTTATTTTAATCTAATTTGGTTCTCATCTCAGGTCTAATTAAGTTTATGTCCTGACCTAAAAATGAACGCTTCTCTCAACTCTGAGCCTCAGATCTGATTAAATAATAGTTTTATGTAAATATAATGCGAACAGAATTTACAATCAAAACGAAATGTTAAGCAATTATTTGAGTCATTTGTTGGTTGCTATGACTTTGAGCCCTAAAAATGCAATTTTCAATCTATTTTCCGATAAACCAAAAACACATTATGAATAAGTTTTGGCCCATTATTACCAAACAACCTGTAGTGTAGTGTAGTGAAGGAGTAGGAGTAGGAGTAAGGCTTCCATAGTCTTCATGTTTTTTCAATTTTTCTGATGAATTCCAAAAATCTATTATTGAAAATGAAATTAAATGACTGTTAAACCCGAGGCATAAAAAACTGAAGAATTTAATAATAGAAATGTAACTGGATTAAAAGAATATTTCGCTTATTATTCCATTCTATTTCTTTTTGCCTGAAAATGGAATTTTTCATTAAAATTCATGCAAACGTTTGATCAAAGATGAGATTATTCTCTGATTATTATCACAAATCATTCACTTAATAATCAAACGAATAGAAAGATGAGAGGCAAAAGAAGAATTCAATTTAAGCGGATTAAGTAATCCTGGCATTAATCTGAAGGGGAAAAGAGATTAATTATTCTCCAGGAATAAGAACAATCTCTCTCTCTCTCTCTCTCTCTCTCTCTCTCTCTCTCTCTCTCTCTCTCTCCCGACTGAAAGCTAAGGAAAAAATTGATTAATGACGAGAAAACTGGAGATAAACCTCAAAAATACGCTCAGAATATAATGGAGAGTAACTGTACTTTAGTTTTCAATTATAATCTTCTGCTTCGAAAGTAATTATTTCTCTTCTGTTTTTGTAAAAACAGTGACTTTTTTTTATCGAATATACAGTAAAACCTGATTATCTGGTTCAGAGAAGTTCACGGATTATAACGAGTTGGGAATTATAGCAAGGTTAATTTAATGTTTTTTTAATGAAACCGACTTAGATAATTGAGGGACTAAAATCAGGGAAGGATTATAAAAAGGGGAATTATAACCAGGTTTGACTGTAATATATTTTTTTGCGTTTTTTTGATCGCGTGTTCAACACTCACAACAGTAAAGAATAAAACTGTGAAATAATATTTGAATTAAACCGGAAGTGTTGGGCTTTTTTGTGTGTCACTAAATTTTAGCCGAAAATAGTGTGGCTTTACTTTTAATTAATTATAGCACCGGAGAAAAATTAGGTTAAATTATAGGTCAATGAATAAAATATTTTTAATGCAATTTCCACAATGGAAATTAATGAATTTTCATTTGTATTAATTTGATTTGGTTAATTAATTTACCAAGTTCGACTTTCATTACTATCGAATATTTTATGAACTTGCTAAGTGTTAGTTGTTTATTTGCCGAAATATTCTCTAGAGTTGTTAATAGAGATCTGTAAGATGACCATGTATGGAAATTTTGAGAATATATGAGAATTCAATTAGCAAAGTTCATCTTGCTAAGTTTGTACTCGATTATTGAGTCGAATAAATTGAGTGTTTTGGGGTTAAGACAGATAACAAAGAATTGTATGAAATTCTCAGCGGACAGACATCTCTTCTGGTTTACAATTTATCTCTTCAACTGATTTTCTCACAGATTTTTAACGATTGTATTGTTTTTTATTCGAAAACAGACAAAACATTCGCTCTTTTCGTTTCACTCAATGAGAAGACACAGAGAATCGAATCTATGCTTTAAATTGGATTTAAAACCAAAACCTATGAAAACAATGGAATATAAGAAGAGAATAGAAATTTAGAGGAAAGAAAGGCCTCCAAAACAAGAGGAACTGAAAATCGAAAAAACAAAATATATATCTTATGTAAGAACTGAAGAGAAAATATATGAGTATTTGTCTGAATATAAAACAAGAGTGAAGTGTAAGAGGAATACGAATCGCAAATCAAATCGCCTCAGAATTTATACTCAAATCAAATAAAAAGAGAGAAAATATAAATAAAAATACTATTTATTGCACCGAATGTTGTTTTGCACTGAAGACCAGTACTGAACAACTGCTTTCATTTGGAATTATCCTCTTAAAAGTGAAAGTAGAACAAGCTCTGCTTGGTGCAAAAAAAATCAACTTATAAATTATTCATGAAGCTGCTTTTGAAAAAAGTGAACTCGTCGAGAAACTCAAATAAATACATGGATTAAATGGTTTACTAACGGCGTTGGTTGAAGTGTTTGTCACGTGATTACTCTCTTATGTGTTTTGCTCGCATTCTGTGTGTTATTTAATTCATGAATTTAAGTGCAGATCAGATCAGTTCTCATAACATAGAGAATAACAATAATAAAAATGATATAATGTTTGTTCGCACAGACGGATAACGACCTGTCCTTTATAGCCAACAATACAATTGCAGCAAATCGTTGTTTTTTGGGCAAAAACGCCGTCTGTTTTGTTGCCGACACTCTTTTAATACGTGACCAGAATTTTCGAGTCAATCAAACAATTATTTTCCGTTATTATTATTATTATTATAACAACTGACTGATAAAATTTTTTATATCAAGTTAACCCTAATAAACAACAAATTTAAATCCTCTCTAAGTGATTCTTCAAAAGCACCCTGGATCATTATTATTTTGCATTAGATCTATTAATAAATTTAATCTAATAACAAAATTAATAATTTAAATGACATTCAAATCTGTGCATAAATTTCTTTCAACAAAACCTTTTTTGAATAACAAACGCAAACATCAAAAATCATATTTGAATTGAAAGATGAAAATACTTTTATTTAATTCATTCAATTATAATATTATATTCTGTTTAGTCGAATAAATATATCATTTTTTATACTTTTTGAGAATTTTTTTGTTATGTAATCAAAACCAAAAATCTTTGATAAGGAAAACATGAAAACTACTATCAGAGGAATGCCATCAGAAAAGCAATTCATTCTTTTTTAATTAAATTTAGTGCAGATTTTTTAGGCCAAGAATAAAAGAGAAGAATATCATTAAAAATTGACTTGATTAAAATTTCAATTTTGGTTGAGTTTAATCATTCAAGAGTTTAATAATGAGAAACAAGAAAACGAATATTAAACTGAAAATTGGTTGAAAACATTTATATAAAATATGATTCAAAGATCTGTTGAAATGTCTTTGAATTCGAGTCAAAAATGTAATAATAATCGGAATATAAGAAACTCATACAACAAATACAAGTTTAGAGTCTATTCCTTATTATTAATTATCACAATAATAATCGGATTGTTGGCCACTGAAGTTAGCGGTCGTCGGCATCGGCGCCAACATATTTTAGAGTCGTTATCGCAGACAAAATGCTTAGATAAGTGTTCGTGCAAATGGAGGGGAGGCAAAATGACTGTCGAGTGCTATCCGGGTAGTTACACTCAAATACCTAACGGATTAGATCCGGGCACTCAAGTATTACACATGACGGGCAATGTGATCCAGGTTCTCAACACACAGTCCTTCCTAAGCGTCAAACTGAATAATTTGCAGCGAATATACCTAAACCGATGCAGTTTAGTCACTATTGACGACATGGCATTTGTCTCAGTTTCCAACCTGGTCGAATTGGAACTCAGTTACAACTTTTTGACGTCTGTGCCCACCATTGCTCTACAACACTGTCCAATACTGAGAAAACTAAACTTCGCCCACAATCCTATCAGTAAACTCACCAACAATTCATTCGACAAATTCATTCAATTGCAGACAATAGACCTGTCAGACAATCACATCGACGCCATTGAACCCAACGCTTTCCAGGGACTCAAAAACCTGAAACAACTTTATCTCAGCAACAATAGACTCAGGTCAGTGCTAGATCAATTTCTCATTCACATTCATTATCAAAAGCAAAAAACAAATATTTATTATTTTTTTGGTACCGATTTAGTCGTTTTTGAAATTAATGATCCCGGGTGTAGCTGTGTACAAACAACAACATAAATTCAGAATTTAGATTGATGAAACACATAAAATATTAAGGTAATAAACGTGGGTAGTTCATTTCATTGTAGATAATAATTTAGTTTTTCGTTGTAATTCGATAATAAGTTACTTGGTACTCCTAACTTTAGAGAGAAAGTCTGTTATTAAATCCACAAGCTCATCCATTATTTTATGGCGTAATGAGAATCGGTAAAGAATCCGAACATTTTTATGAATTTGTTTCAGACTTGGAGTCAATTAGTATTTATAAATGGATGAAACTTTTGGGCGAAAAAATGATTAATTTAGTGAAAAAAATGTCATTTTAATGAATAAATTTTTGGATCGAAAGCAATGAATTTCTGAAGAAAGTGAACGAAAATTCTTGTAATAATTCATAAACAAAGGCAGAGCATAAAAATTAATGAAGTACGAAGATGTTAGCCCTGAGCCATTCGCTTTATTTATACCCTCGCACTTTCCATTTGCTCGCCATCAAAGCACTGGTAGCATAAAGTGAGCTCCAAATCATATGTCACTGAATTGATTATTACTAAACTCACAGAACAACGATTGTGAAGCTCTGAAAAGCTTAGTCTCAAAGACTAAATATATGATAAAAATATATTTGGTTGCCTTCTCTTCCCATCCCTTCCCTACTCAGACCAATCTCAGTATCTGACTCTCCCTATGTGTCGATGCATTCAATAACTAGAAAAATATCATTTATAATAAGTTCTTTTGGTTCGTACACATTTGAAAAATGGTTCTGAAATTCTGTTTCGTCGAAAGAATTTTCTTGAAGTCAATGTATTTAATAAGTAATGGATTTAAGAATTTTCGTTTCGATTCACAATTTATTCCAAATTAAACACAAAAAACATATCTATCACTGCTTTTAATCTACACTTTTGACCCCGACTGAATATTTCATCAAACAGGATGAAAAATTGAGTGAAGAACGCTTGAAATATTGGGTGACCTAGTTGAACAGTTCTTAAATAAATTATTCAGGGTGATTTATGCGTATAATAATAAAAACTTGAACTATCTTCATGTCAGAATTCATCCGGAACATAATTTATATTAAGGCATCTGAGCCATGCAGGCAATGTTATATAATTATAAAGTGACCTAGTTGCAATTGGAAACATAAAAGATAAACTCGGCATTCTTGCGTTTAAAATTTATCTGGCACAAAATATATTGGCTAGTAGAGCTCAAATTAATTCAAGCCAATGGATTTGCAGGTCTTTTATTTTCATTTGTCTCAGTCTTTACCATCGAAGACAACAAATGAGTTCTTTGTCTCTCTTGAGTTCATCTCTTTGTGAGTTTCAGTAATGCTATGAATTAATTCGTTTCCATATATTTCTCTCTAAATTCTCCTTCACTTCTCTCACATCTATTTTCCTCATATATTCTTTGAACTCATGGAAACCAATAGAGCACAGAATAAGAGAAACATAGGCCTAGAACTCAGGGCCTAATATCAGTGCAAAAGATTGTATTTCTTCTCCGCTCTCTTTCCGTTCGGTTCAGCCGTCAAACAGTTGAGCGCTTATAAGGAATACGTACTAAACATACACTTATTTATCAAATTCATTGCAAATAACTATTTATTTATCTTCTGATTACTTCCCGTAATATTGCGAGTAAACAATAATTTACTCGAAGAAAACTCACTTATTTATCTCACCATGCCAAATTGCAGCCAATATTATTACTGTTATTACCACATGCAAGAGTATAATCAAGAATAATACAATCGATTTTCTAGCAAGTATGAAATAAAACAGATTTCATTTGTAAAAGAAAAGCTTCCAATAAAAATCAAAATCAATACTTATTCTTATTATATGAACTAACTTTTCCTCCCACAAATATCAAGATAATTCCACACCCAGATGTCGACGTTTAATATTTAAAAGAATTTTGTACCCACTATATAGAGAGTAGATATTTTTGACCTGGCAAAACTTGTTTAAAGAGTCGTGACTTTAGATTAATATTGAGATCAAAATCTCTGATCACATTTTTGTGACCGGTTTTAGGTCTTTGAATTGAAGATAACATATATTCAGAATATTCTGTATTCTGCGGTCAATAAAAATAAATAAATTCCATTTTATTTCCTGTTTTCAAATGCAGATTCTGTTCAGTATTTTCTTCGCATATGATTTGAAAACTACTTTTTTATATTCTTCTTTGAGATTCTGTTTATGGCTCAGGAATACTGAAAGAATGGTTTTGCATTCACTTATGTATTGAGTCTATTGAGCGACAACTCTGTTGTCAAACCAATCGGACGAATATGTATTTTAAGAGTCCTGTGTCTCGGCTTATAATCTATTCAGTCAAATATGAAAACTATTGAAAATCAAGTCGAGAATAAAAAGAAGAGTCAATCCCTAATGCACTTAAGAGACACACAGAGACAGCAACTCCTAACTCTTAAGAGGATCTTCTCTTTTTAGAAGAGATTACATCGAAATTATTCTCAATATTCATTAAAAAACTTAACAAAAGATTTTAATATTTAAGTAAAAATCTCAACTAATTGCAAGTTTCAAAATTAATACTGGAATTAAGAGCAAATTAATCAAGCTACATTTGAGAGAGAGAGAGAGAGAGAGAGAGAGAGAGAGAGAGAGAGAGAGAGAGAGAGAGAGAGAGAGAGAGATTATTTTTATTGGTTTATCATTTGAAAAAAGTTTCAAAAGACTACATCATTAGTGAGTATAGAGAAAAGGTATTGAAAAGTGCTTTTGATTACTATTCTTGCAATTAGTGTTTAATTGTTGTGATAGAAGTCTCTAATGGTTTTGATATCATTATATTAAATGGCTCTCCATCTTAATGATCATAACATTAAATATGAATGAATTGAAACATAATTGGACTCTTATTTCTCATTTCGCTGTCTTCCCTCCCTTTCCACAATTGTATCACATTAATAGCAGTCTTCTCATAACCGGTGCTCTGAACACAAAACAAATAAAATACTTTTGAGTTTGTTATCAAATATTTAAGTGAATTTATGTTCAAAACAATCGTTTGCAGGAGCATTGAGTTTTTACCTGTATTTTCACGGTTCTAGATAATTAATTCATCATCAAAAACGATAATTAATGATTAGTATGCAATTTTTGTTTCGCAAGATTCAAATTCTAACCAAAATATTAGGAATAATTAATAGCTTGATGAATTATGCAGGAGCAAGGCAAATTATCGAGCAGAAAAAAATGTATATTCGATAGGATTGATCGCAAAAATATGGAAATTTTATTTCCAGACTTCAATCAAAATTTCAAATAACGTTTTGCTCCGAAATAAACTTTTTTAGTATTTCGTAGGCTTTATATTGACGCCAAAAATCGATATAATTTTCATGAATTATAAATATATTTTGTTATCAATTATTTTGATGTCTCATATATTGATATTTATATGACTTTATATATTGTCAGCAGATATCACAAACACTCGAATGACAACAAATGCTTATATTTTGAATTACAAATGTCTGTAATAAAGACATTTATATATTTGGCACAAAAATAAAATAGATATCAAATTCATAGATATTTCTTAAAAAGCCGTTAAGTGTTCGACACAACTATACAACGCCTTTACAAATGCAATGAATGAGAAAACTTTTCACACACTTCTCACACTTCACTTTTCAATGCAATTATTTATTGATACTAACCAACAATTTAACATCAAATAGATGACATTTTTAATGTGAGCTCAGATTAATAAATACTCTAAAAAATTCTAAAATTAAGATCAATATTAATGAAATAAAATGATCTTAAAAGAATAACTCTCTCTCTCTCTCTCTCTCTCTCTCTCTCTCTCTCTCTCCACAAATAAAACCATTGACTCTTCCATTCATTCGACCGAATCATTGGTTTTCACCTTTTATTCTTCTTGTTGATATTAAATGATAATACTCGGCTCATTTTTCTCAATTTCAGCGCCTTATGTTTGAGCCGTAATATCTAGTATTGTGAGTCTGCAAATATACCAGCAAAATAATATGATGGACCGTATATTATAGTTAATAATATTATATAAACTTCTTTATCCCATTTGTGTCGTCTTTTAACAGACAAACAGTGTTTTTAATCAAAATTATAATAATATTTATTTTTATGGTTACATAACTCATTTTAAGAGCCCTGTATTTACTTTGCTCTTGGTTATAAATTATTTTCATCGGGTAATTTTCATTTTTATTTCCATTGCAAGCTATGTATTGTATGTGACGACCAAAATATCCCACAATTATAGCTTTCGTTTTATTATCATTTTTATGGTCACATAAGAACAGAATAAAACGAATATCAAAATCAAATCATTTGATTACTCCATGTTATGGATGAAAACCGTTCTATATTTGGTCTCAATATTAAGCCTAACATCTGTTAAATTTTTACTCCTATCAAAATATATTTGCCAAATCCATTAACGAAACGAACACGAACAAATCATAACAGTTTTAATGTTACTATGTAGAATTTTATTTTAACTTCATATGAGCTATCAAAATAAAGTTCCATTTTAATGAACAAGTGATTTTTTAAAATATTTACTTAGCCTCTATGGTGATTAATTAAGTGAAAAATTAATTATTTGCTTAGCATGGTTCGCCAATTTTGATAATTAATTAAATAGCCTGAACGTAAAAGTATCTTTAGATAAAAATTTAGCTTTGCTCATTTTAAAAAAATAAAAACTAACAAATTAGTGTTCTCTGATAGACATAGAGAGTTGAAATAGATCAATTTAACATAAATTCGTCCTGGGTTTTATGTTAATCTTTGCAATCTAGAAGGTTATCTAGAAGTTTAAAGCTTCTAGATAAACGAAAAATGATATTCTGAGCAGTAGTAAACTATCAACCACCTTGGCGATCATGGAATGAAAAATAGGATTGATAATAATCTTTACCCATTGGGGAAAAATTTCTGATTTCATTTACGATATGTAACAATAAATTTTTAGGCAAAGACTTTACAGTTTATAGAAAATGGTATTAAAATAAAAATATAAAGATATGAGAATTTTCCAGGAAATTGGGTTTTCTCTCCCATCGTGTGATATAAAAAGTTCTGAGCCATTGATTCATAGATTTTTATATATGTTTTTATACTTATATTTCTGTTGGAATCACATAAAACAGTCACTCAAATAGGTTGAGCGAAGAACAAAGGACTCACAACTCATGGCAATGACTTTAAACTTCGAAGCCTTAGAACTTTACGGTTATCACATTTTATGCCAAACTTCAATCATTGCGTTTATTTTTTGGCACTTAATCCCTCACAATTGACACACACACACACACACACACACACACACACACACACATACATACATACACACATACCCAGTGTTCTCCTCTTCTCCAACTCCTTAAGCTCTTGGTCTTGTTCTGCACTTTAATATACATTTTGCTCCTTATTATCGATACTTATTTTTCATCTAAAAATTGAATTCAAAGAAAAATTGGGAATAAAGTCAATTGAAGAGCAAATAAAGTTGAAAATAATATTATGGAAGTTATTTCACTCAATTGATTGGAGGGCAGGGCTCACAAATATTCCTTATTGTGATGTGTTTATGTGTGAACTATCCAAATGTAAGGGCCATTAAAAAGGAAGGCTATAAACCGATCCACTCTTCTCTAACATCTATTTAAAATCTACTGATATTTGACTTTTATATCAGTTTCGCGAATGATCTGAGATTTTATTTTTATTGCATTCAATACATTCACACTTTCCTTTCAAATGTTAGGATAGCTTCAAATGCAAGTCACAAATTACCGATAATATTGGCAAAGGCTTTCCAACTCTAAGATAACCCACTTTCAAAAAGTATAATTTGTAGTAAATATTGCCAGTATAAATTAGCTAGAATTTATTTTTCCATTTAAAATAAAATCACTCACTAAGCACTCATTAAAATATTTTTGTAAAAGAAATTAATTTTCCAATAATTGATCAATTTGAATAAAATCAGATATAATAATAGAAAAACTTTCATTCCTTTAATATTAATCATAGTTCCTTGGCAACTTTCTCAAAAAATATATATAGAAACTTTGGATATGAAGGAATAATTTAGGAAACAATAATTAGCATTTGGCATGTTGACAATCCCTGCTTGAATTTTAATAGACTCTCATAAACTATAAACTTTGTCACAAACACTAATTTCGTGAAATATTTCTTTGAAAAATGATTATTTCTTTTTTCAGAACACGAGTCAATAATTTGCATGAATCAATATTAAAGATTTAGAATAAAATAAGAAAATACAGTTTATAACATCTTAATGATTTAATTGTGAAAGTTATTTGCATTTCAATCAATAAATCCATGATATCGAGATATTGAGGCATAAAATAATCGAGAACAAAATTATGCAATTAGATCCGGACATTATGAAAGAAAAATAAACAATTCAGGATTCGATTAATCTAATTATCTGATGAATACAATTGTGTTTCACATAAATCAACATTTTTTGGTCTAATGTTTTGTTTCGTTTCTAATAAATTAACTTTCATTTCGTGATCAGTCGATTCCATTCCTTGTTTACAATAGTCTGTACAGGTTTTGGTCTAAAAAATAGTGACCACCTCTTAGTTTTACTAAATGAGAGCACACATACATTTGTGGCCGAACCGCAGGCATACCATATATCACATCCAATGGTAGAGTTGTGTATTTAGAATAAGTAATTCTTTCATTTGTTGTCAACTCAAACAAATGGATGGAAAATATTTGACGAATAAAACTAATAATGTTTTCATATATCAAATTGATATTCAAATAATATTAATGTCAATTTGATTATTGTTTGCCAAACCTATGCGACCAAAATGGCAAAGCATTAACATGATGGTAGCAATTATGTGTATGATCAAGCTCATTCTCTCATATTTAAGCAGAATTTTAAAGAATTGGTAGAGTATTGATCAAGAGCAAATTATGAAGAGTGAACAAATAATACAATTCATTGGAAAACTTTAAATAAATTGTTATCATTTCTTAAAAGTCAGATTTTAAATCTTTCAAATTTATGAAATTATTTTATGAATAATTTTTATCATAAAAATAACAAATTCCAACATTTTTTGAAAATCTCTACTTTAGTGGTTAATAATATTTGAATTGATATTAAAATTTAATATCTGATATGTTATGACTTAAATATATCGCAATTCAGTGCATTACATACATCTTTAAAATAATGTATTAATTCTATTGAAATATTTTATTAGAATTTATTGAATAATATTTCAAAACATGTTTTGATGAGATTTAAGGAAAAAATAAATTTATACGCAAATCAATTATTTAGGCCTTAATTATAAGGGTTGATGTGATGTCGACTTTTGTAAATATTATATTTAAAAAGTGCATCCATCAATGGTTAATTACAAAGGCAAAAATATGATTCTGATCCTCGAATATATTTTGGAAAATATAAATTTGGTAAATTTTATGCATTAAAGTAATTTTATAGTTTTTATTCTCTACTTAAAGATTGTATTCACAAACTCTAATGCATTGAGTTTTTGTGTCGAGTAAATAGAATTTTTCAGTCTAAAGCCATTAAACATTTTTTTGTGTAGTTTCGAAAAAATCCAAATAAACCACTTTTATTATGAAAAGTCTATGAGACGGATAGGAAGAGAGAGAGAGAGAGAGAGAGAGAGAGAGAGAGAGAGAGAGAGA
>JAQGCS010000209.1:0-30056 GCA_034702105.1 Fuscozetes fuscipes
TCGATGTAGTGAAAAAGTTGTAATTTTATCCTAAATTAGCCATTTTCATCTAGGTTTTTTTTAAGTTTAAGGGTGTTTATGGTTTTCTGAGGGAGATTTTTCAAAAATTTCAAAATCAGCAAATTTTGCGAGAATCCCCTTGACCATGTTTGATAACCCATCGGGCCATTTTAATTACTTGATTATTTGTTTGACATCTTGATTAACACTATTCTGTTTACATTTTTTGTCGTATTTTAATGTTTTTAGACTATATTATACATAAATTAATTCACAAAATGTGTTTATTTGTTAACATTTTCATATTTGAAATGAAAATTTCTCACTGGTGATAGGAAAAATCATGTGAGAGAAAGTTTCTAGAAATATTTCCTGAGAAGCTTTCTTTTTATCGCCACTACTAATGCCCCTGAGCATCTCTGTGTTAGAAAAAGTTAAATTGAAGTAATATCGAGATTAATTGCAAATATGTGATGTCCTTCAAAGTCCTCTGCATTCTATAAAATATGAAAATTTGAGCGGAGAATCATTTGGCAAATAAATGGTTGTCTTAAAGCAAAAAATAAATTAAAAGATAATGAAATCCCCCGCAAATGGTTTTAACGCCAACTAGAATCTTGTCAATGAAATTTACTAATATAGCAGTTGTCGGATACTTTCAAGATATTTAATAATTCGTTTATCAAAACACTTGTGTTTTTGAAGTATTGTTTTCTAAAGAATTCTTACCTCAAAACTATTATTTCAGTATTTTATTCAAATCTTATATAAATATTCTTTTATTGTTTGGCATAACATTTATTGTGTGAAATACTGATAAATATCTAAGTTTTATATTGTGGTTAATCTCTTACACAATCTTTTAATCTGAAATTCAGGTGAAAATGTTTTTTTTTCGATAAATGAATTGAGAGGAAGAAAATGCATTCAAACGAGAGTTTTATAATGTAATTATTGAAAATTAAATGTTAATGTTATCTAGGTTAATGCTATTCTAAATTTTTAATTGAATGTATTTAATGTTTAAACTGTGAAAACTATAAATATTCCAATATTTGAAACAAAAAATATTTTAATTAATCTCAAAGAAATCGAAGAAAAAGTTTTACTCAAAACTTATTTGCGATCAAAAACTTGACTTAAGTTTAATTATTTTCTTTCCTAAGAGTTAAGACTCATATCATAACTCTTGTAAACTAATTATTAAAATATAAATTTTGAACTTTTCTTCGCAAATTCAAAAGACTGAAGTCCAGTGGAAAGCTGTGAAAACCTGAAGCACAGCCTATACCTGAAGGTAGGAAATACTCATTTAGTGAACTGTTCGACACATTCGAAACCAAAGGAGAGGGAAAAAATGAAGACAAGGACGTAATGCAATAAACAAATAAAAAAGTCCGCCAAATATAGTATGAAAAGTGTGTCTATTAGTGAGACTCGATTCAAGTGATTGAGTTGTGTTTGAGTTGTGTTGGAGTGAGAGGAGAGTTGGCTCTGTTTTGTCGTCATTTGGCTTTCAGTTGTGTTTGAGTTCACATTCACTTCACTTCACTTCAAATCGTTTTCATTCAAAATGTCATATAATTCGTTAAAATGAAATGAATTCAATTTGAGAACACTTTTAGTTTTAAACCAAATTATTTTATTTGATTTTTTAATTAATAATTTGTTTATTGGATTTGTTTTTTGCTTTAGTTATCAATAAATGTGTGAAACAACTGTTCCGTCAATTTGTGAACAAAACGACACAAAAAATAATTATTTGTTTTAATGGTTTTGTAAACAAACAATCGATTTGTTTGACACTATCGCTACTAATTGTGGAAAACATGGAACAGGAAAACAACGTTAGGGTTGCCGTTAGGTATGACAACACTTTATCACACAATTGTCTTAACCATTGAACCCATTTTTAAATGCAATTGAATTAATCGGTCATAGAATCCGACCACAACTGTCCCGAGAAGTGATAGATATGTGCAAAACATGCACTCGGGTCACACCGGGAGAGCCACAGGTGTGGTTAGGGGCCGACAAGGCATTCACTTATGACCACGTCTTCGATTCCATATCAAACCAAGAGTCAATATATGGCGATTGCATTAAGAAGTTAATTGACGGGTAATTCTTTAGCTCCTAATTATCTGTTGATTGCATTGAATGACTCGTTGACTGATTGTCTGTTCAGTTGCTTCGAAGGTTTTAATGCCACTGTTTTGGCGTATGGCCAGACCGGTAGCGGCAAAACTTATACAATGGGAACGGGTTTTGATATCGGTAGTGGGAATCATGAAAAAGGAATCATTCCTCGTGCTGTTGAACACCTTTTCAATGGTATAGTTGAGCGCCAACGAGAAGCTCGCGATCGAAGAGAACCGATCCCTGAGTTCAAAGTGAACGCTCAGTTTCTGGAGCTCTACAACGAAGACATCATTGATTTGCTATCAGACGAGCGCTCAAAACATTCGCAAATAAAGATCCACGAGGACTCCATGGGAGGCATTTATATCAATGGTGTGACCACAAAACCGGTGCAGAATATTGAAGAGACGCTTCAATGCCTCAAAATGGGAGCGCTTTCCCGCACTACGGCCTCCACACAAATGAACGCTCAGTCATCCCGTTCTCACGCGATATTCACTCTTCATGTGAAACAACATAGAGTCACACCAATCGACCAGTCGTTCGGTGAAGAGATCAGTGAACAAATGAATACGGATTTAGGCCCTCAAGAGTTCGAAACCCTTACCGCCAAATTTCATTTCGTCGATTTAGCCGGTTCTGAACGACTCAAGAGGACGGGTGCCACCGGTGAGAGAGCCAGAGAAGGAATATCCATCAACTCTGGATTACTTGCATTGGGAAATGTGATCTCTGCCCTTGGTGATAAGGCTAAAAAAGCCTCTCATGTGCCGTATCGTGACTCCAAATTGACCCGTCTTCTACAAGATTCTTTGGGCGGCAACAGTATGACACTTATGATCGCTTGTGTCAGTCCCAGTGATAGAGTGAGTCTTTTATTTATTTTATATTAAGCCTTAATGATCCGAATCAGCGCTCATTAATGAATCAAATGCTTTAATCGATTGAAAGTATTTTACAATGATTTTAGAGAACGTTATATACAATCGATTTTTGAAGAATTAAAAATAATATCTTTTATTTCGTGCTTTTCTTATCAAAATTGTTTTAATGGTCCAATGCTTTTGAAATTTCCAAAATTAAAGTCTTCTAATATTTTTAATTGTTATTCAAGTTTTAGTGTCTTTCAGTCTAAACATTGAAATGTTTTAGTGATTCTCACATTTAAATGAAAATTTTATTTTACTTTTGTCTCAAAGGATTTTATGGAGACGTTAAATACTCTGCGTTACGCCAACAGAGCCAAAAATATCAAGAATAGAGTAACTGCCAACCAGGATAAATCGAGCCAAACTATAACAGCTCTCCGACGAGAGATACAGCAGTTACAGATTGAACTCCATGAGTATAAACAGGGAAAAAGACTTATAGACGCCGACGGAACTGAAAAAGTCAACGATATGTTCCACGAAAACAATATGTTATTGAATGAGGTCTCAAATCTTAGAACCAGAGTTAAAGCACTGCAGGAAACAAATGAAAGGCTAACTGCTAGAAATGCAGATCTTCTGGTTGAAAGGGAAACCGGTGCCTGGCTCAATTCGGGCACTGCAGACAACTCTGACATCTCTTCTTTGGTCAAAGAATATATGAAAGAAATCGAAGAACTCAGGACTAAACTGATGGAAGCGGAAGAAACCTGTTCTATACTTAGGAAGCAATCCAATCGAATGGGTCCTCGACTTTCAATGAGTCCTTTCCACGCCGGTGGCGCCGTTGCTATGGCCGGTAACTATGATATACATCCTGCAGAAGAAATGGATACAAACGAAGTGCTTATTGAGGCCAAGAAAGAGATTCAGAAAAATAAGAAAATGATCAAGGCGCGCAAAAGTCTGCTTCGAAGGGATAGTATTCCTGACACTAATGGCAACGATATCGAAGTCACTGAAGCTTCAAATGATATGAATGGATATGAAGAACAACAAGAAAGTGAAGACGAAACCGAAGAAAGTGAAGAAAACAGCGAAGAGACTGACAATGGCGAGGAAGAGGCCCGAAATGCCGTCAATATGGCTGAAAATGAATTAATGGCTTTGACTTCGGAAATATCTATGAAAGAGAAACTGATTGAACAGTTGGAGAAAACTCAGAAACGTATGAATTCTATGCGTCAACACTATGAGGACAAACTGATGCAACTCCAGAACAAAATATCTGAGACCGAGTCTGAAAGGGATAACGTTTTGTCTAAACTCAACTCTTTGGGCTCTCAGGGAGACGATAAGGCTCGCAAAGTGAGGGACGACTACCAAAAGAAACTGAATAATTTGCAAACTGAAATGAAGAAACTTCAGGCGGCCAAGAGGGAACACTCACAGGCCATGAGAGCCCACTCCGCCGCCGAAAACCAAATGAGAAATTTGAGGAATGAAGTGATGGAAATGAAGAAACAAAAGGTTAAATTAGTCGCCAAAATGAAAGAAGAGACTCAGAAACATAGAGAGGCAGAGATCAGAAACAATAAGAAAATATCACAACTGTCTAAACAGGACCGACAGAAAGAAATCAAAATTAGAAGCCTTGAAGTTGAGAGCAATCGCTACAAGAATTTGTTGAAACGCAAAGACGAAGAAATCAAATCCTTTAAGAGAAGAGTTAATCCTATGAGTGATAAAGTGGCCGGTCGTGTAGTCAATGGCAAAACTAATGGTCGTCATCCTCTTCCATTCTCTCCGGTGGCCGCAAAGTTGAAGTGGCAGAAGATTGAAATGGATATCAACAAAATTGTTCTGAGCAAACAAAACATCTCTGTTCATGAGAAGGCAATGGAGCGGTACATTCATCAGAGGCAACAACTATGTCGAACACTCGACAGGACCAACAAGAAGTATGAGGCCGCCATCAAATCAGGTAAAGAAGAGGATGAGCTTAGAATAATGCAGGAGGAGATCGACGCCATTGAAGCTAATCTCAAATACATTAACGAAAACATAAACGAATTGCAGTCAACTATCGTTCAGATCGAAGACGCGAAAGACATTGACGTCAACGATATGTCACAACTCATTCCATACCTAAAGACTGACGAAATCACATACCTTTTCGACAAATTATTGGCGATGGCTATACATCAGTCGATGTTAGCCACACAGAAGGAGGAAGAGAAGAAGGAAATCGAACTCCAGTACAAACAAATAACAGACAGCAGTTTGATTCAGGAACAGCTCTTACATCATGTTCTTGATCAGACATACCTAGATGGTCCTGTTCTTAATTCAGCAAACGAGGAAAATGGATTTGAGGCAGAACTACCTCCTATTGATTTTGAGCATCATTTTATAGTACCAGCCATTCCAACCCAGTCCACTCGAACCAGTACTCCATCCAAAGAGAAGGCGCGTCGAACCACTCGAACGCCTCAGGAATTGCTATTCGAGACGTCGACACTTATGGATCATAAAAACAATTGTAATAACGATGTGATGACACAGAGTTTAATGGCGCCCAACACTGAGACCGCAGAGTCAGACCTGCATCGCGTTCCCAGCGCTCCGTCTTTAAAGTGAGCTTATTAATTTTATGTAACAGTTCTTAATTTTTTCTAATATTTATTTTTAAAGAATTTATTTCAAAAGCAATTATTTATTGATTTTTAATATTTTATTCCAAAGAAATGATCTCATTATAGATTAAATCGATTTTAATGCATGTCTTCGAGTAATTACAATAAATAGAAGAGTTTTTATTTATTTGGTTTTTTAATTGTCCGTTCATTTTGTGTGACTTCTCTTGAATTCAATTGTTTGCAAAGTGTGCACAGAATCGACCGAATCGTACGCTTTCTGTTTACATAGTTTTAAGAATTTAAAACCAATTCGACTCAAATGTTAAAAGTTTTGTCCATTTATTCTGTGCTATTCAGGAATTGTCTATATTTTGCTCCCAAATCCGAACTCTTTTATTCTCCTTCTTTCAAACGCAAAACGTACGAACGACTACCCCTTCTGTCAGACCCGACACGTCGTTTGCGAACCGCAACACTTTCTTCCTCAGGAAATTCAATTTCTAACCAACCGCTCACTTATGTCTCCAGACAACTCTCGACGTAAGACAATATACAATCACTTGCTTAAGCTTTATGTATGTTCGTAACCCTTCCATATACCCATTGCTTTCTTAATTTGGTTTTGGTTTTGTTCACCATTTTAACCGAAAATACATTTGATTTCAATTGAATTCCAATTAATTGTTTACTTCTATTCTAATCTCAAATCAAAAATAATCTCTGAATTAAAGCAAAAAATTCTCAAAAACAGGGAATTGAATAGTGAGTGTTCAACGCCTCCGGTCTCCCCCTCTGTTCAGAGGAGGAATCGTGACGCCACTGAAAATGTCTTCTCCAGACTAACCAATGGCTCCATAACTAACAATCAATTCAATATCGATCGGTTAGTCCCTTCTCTCACAACTCGTAACTCAATCGCAGTCACAACTCATTTCAATTGCAATTCATCTCATCTTCAAAATTATTAATTCTTTGCTTTCATTATAGAACTGGAAATATAGTTCCTTTCAGTGGAAAATGTGATAAAAGTGCTCCTCTGGTCTGCACACACACTGCCGGTCAGAATATCATTTTCTATATAAAATATAATTACATAATATTTATTCAATTTTTTCATTTCAATGAATATTTGATTAGTTTGTTTTGAATAATATTTTTTTAAAGAGTGAGTGGGAAGACCTGACAGACTCCGACACCCAAACAATTTGATTACTTAACGATAACTTAATTATTCAAATGGTTTGGCGATAATTACGAAAATATTTTGTTTATCTGTTAATTCCTTAAATAGAAGAATAGATTAATATTAATGAAAATTCTTAGAATTTCTCAATATTTTAGTTATAAATGATTGAAATTAATTGACTCTTTCCTTGAATAGAAGGACATACGAGAGCTGTGCTGAGTGTCGTTGCAACGAATGATGTCCTATTCAGTGGTTCCAAAGGTAATACAAATCTAACTCAGGGCTAATTAATGACTAATTCATTGAAACCAATATTCAACAACAGATTGTTCCTTAAAAATATGGGACTTACAAACCGGTCAACAAATTCAATCGATCTGCGATCACCCGGACTCTGTCCAAGTGGTTCGATATAATGAGTACAATAGACTCGCTTTTTCCGCCTCCAAATCCTATATTAAAGTATGGGACCCGAGAGACAGTCCGGCCCGTTGTGTCAAAACTCTCAAGTATTTCATTTCTTTAAATCTGATTCCATTTGAAACTAATGAATGGTTTGGCAGTTCTTCAGGTCTGGTCAGTCAAAATAACATATCAATGAATCTCAACACAACTAAACTTGAATTAGCGCCGGGAGAGGCCAACATACTAGACGTTCAACTGAGCACTTATGGAACCACTCTTTTCAGTACATGTTCTCGAATTGTTCGCGTTTGGGATCTCAGAATGTATTCACTCTTTTTAAGTGTAATGAATTCCTCACTTAATAAAATTTGATTCTAGGTTTCATTGCATCGGAAAGTTGAATACAGGCCATAAGGCAGACATAATGTGTTTGGCTGTGGAAGAGGCCGGTGTTGACAATAACATAGTGATCACCGGATCTAAAGATCATTACATTAAAGTGTTTGAAATGTTAGAAGGTGTGGGAGGAATACATAATCCAAAGACTTGTCTGAAACCTCCCCACTATGACGGCATAGAAGCTCTAAAAATTAGCGGCGACTTTCTTTTCTCCGGCAGTCGCGACGCCTGTATTAAGAAATGGGATCTTCAAAGTCAGCGTTTAGTTCAGTCACTTAATAATTGTCACAAGGATTGGATCCTTTCGTTGAATACAATGCCGAACAGCAATACATTAATCAGTGGCTGCAGAAGCGGTCAAATGAAGCTGTGGTCGACTGAGAACAGCTGCTCACTCATAGGTGATATGAAAGCACATTCCGGTGCTATAAACTCGATCGACACGAATTCAAGTCTTGTGTTCACCGCTTCATCAGATAACACAATAAATCTGTGGCGCTGGCGATCCAACGCCGACCCTTCGCCCGAATACATCGATGAGTGATATACCCATCGCCTCAAATAGTGATATAAATATCAAAAATGATTTTTTAGTTTTTATAATAAACTAATTTCGAGTCAATAATTATCTCATATCTCTTCCATTTGACTACAAATCCATAGGTTTTTACGGCAATCGCTTTACACTTAAATTACTTCTAATTTTTGAGATTTTTTTTAGTTTTTTTGTACATAAGATTTGAGCGAAACATTTAGTTTTCCATAACTCGAAGTGCATTCCATTTAATTTATATTAAAAATGCGGTCAATTTGTCAATAAATAGTAGAATCTATAAAACTATTAAATTAATTAAATTTATACCAATAATAGTAATAATAATAAATCACAGAAATGTCTGTATTTTGTCAAACAATCGCTAATTAATTGAATATTTATTTAACAAAATGAAAATTAAGTACTTTTTGATGACTTAAATCAAATAAATTTTATTCAAAACAAGTTATTTACAAAATAGAGACTAGTTTTGCATTCTTTCCATTTGTTATAAATATGTTTAAGTCTAAGCACTGGTATAGCAATGAATTAATGGTTCGATGTTTGAGTGAGTGAGCAGTTGATGGGCCATTACATGGCGTACCTGCCCTGTCGGTGACGCTCGTAAGGCACTGAAGAGGCGCCGCAATACTCGTTATAAATGAGTTTTCCCAGAAATATGTGGAATATGACAATCAAAACAACTATTGAGATCCAGAACATTGTGGGCAGACCTCCCAGACTGTGGCCATACTTATGCATGACAATAGTCTCGTGTTCGTGTGCGGGCGCCTCCGCAATCTCTTTCACATGAATCGTATGCTTTAGTTCTTTGATGTGTTGTTCGTTGGGTGTAATGTAAAGAATAGCAGTCAATGGATCCGTTTGTTTGACCGGAAATTCTCTCGGAATTACACTTAAACTGATTTCAAAGCAAACAATAGAAAATATGGCATACAATTTGAATGAGTGCACAGACCTGACGGGTGCGTCCAGACATCCAGCATCGCAAGCGTAAAAGTGTTTGTGGGGACTGTTCTTATCTAAAGCGACGAATATCTGTGCCTTATTGTTGTGGTCGAGCGCCACAGTTATGTTGATCAAAGTCTCGTTCCCGTAAATAATTCTTCGGATGTAATAATTTCTGTGCAATTCGTTGG
Organism: Fuscozetes fuscipes; assembly: GCA_034702105.1. NCBI lineage: Eukaryota > Metazoa > Arthropoda > Arachnida > Sarcoptiformes > Ceratozetidae > Fuscozetes > Fuscozetes fuscipes. The sequence goes on from JAQGCS010000209.1 coordinate 9,336, forward strand.
GAGGAGTGTTGAATTCCAAATGGTTGTGAGTGAACTGAAGAGAAGCCATACTTAAAATCATGGCCTGCATCACTCCCTGTGCACCAGATTCTATCAAATGATGACAGCCCTGCTTCTCAAGTGTTAACAGCCATAAGGAGGAAATTCTTTTAATCTCACTTAAAGTATCCAATTTTGACCACAAGTTTGGCGCGTGAAGTGTTGAGTGGCCGGTATAACATCGGTCGGGTGACAGTAAAAGTGCTTTACTTTGTATTATGGTTTGTCCGAAATCATTGAAATTCATGAAATCGGTGTCAAATGGAAATGTATTTCTTTGACACAACAAATAATAAAGGGTTCCATTAATTGAGTCGCCGTTTAGAGAATTGGGTGCCTTTGAATGGCTGATACCAAAACCACTGCCCCATAAATTAATCCACGTCTCTGAGTGATGTCTTTCCAGTGAAGTTGCAGACATTTCCATCACTTTTTTGGCAGTTTCTCGAACTGACACTTTAAGTTCAGGCACTTTGGCTGCGATTTGTGACGAAGGGGTGGCTGTTGTGTAGTTCACAAATGTTTGCACTAAAATTGTCCTTTGACTGTGACTGTCCACTTCCAGTGCGTCCATAACTTGAGAGTAGGCAATAGCCACCGCTTTCACTAAAGGGTTGCGACTTGAGGGCCAGACTTGTATCTGAGCCACGAGTAAGGAATAGTCTTTTTGTTCTTTGTTTGAAACAAGCATTGACTGTACTTTGATGTCGGAACTGCCAGTCCATCCTTTTCGGCGTAATTTAATAATAAGCGGTACATCCTATTGAGGAAAATGCTCTTAATTTAGTAATTATTCAAATTATAATTTTTTAAACTCACCGATGGATTTATTATTGTAATTTCCTGAACGAAAAGGGCCGGAATGAGTCGGTGTGCATAAAAGGTTTGCTTAATTGAAGCGCTTTTCTTCAGGTAATCGAAACAAATGAATCGATTGACGACTCCTTCTTTGAATCGAATGACATTCGCGTCTGAAATAAGAGTTTTAATACATTTGTATATCAAAAGCAATGACCGGCTCTTACGCTGAGAATTAGCACCGAAATAGTCGATCTCAACGATTGGATGGAAAGGAATGTCTAAATCTAAAGCTCTTTTGTTGAAAATATTGAATGAATTGTCACTATTGTCGACACTAATCGCGAATTTTCCATTTCCAACGTATGGCAAAAATGGGTGAATATTGTCTTCATTTTCATAACTCGTGGAAATTCTTGAATCAAAATCTCGGTTTTCATTAAGGAATGGACGAACATATCGTTCAATACATTCTATATTTGGATCTGAATTAAGACAAATATGAATGAATCGATTGACAACTGAATGGTATTTACCCGAAAAAATTGGAGATTTGTTCCAAAGTTTACGAAATATGAGAGGAATTACATAAAGACTAATGAGACAAACGACTATCAAAAAGAGGAAAAGTCTTCGACGCCTGAAATTAAAGACAATATTTTGAGTCAATTAATCAAATGTTTGGAAAATAAACGAATGTTTTGTTTGAAAGAAATGATAAACAATTCATACGAATAGTAATTATCATATCGTTTACAACGCCTTAAATAGAGATCAATTGTTTCAAAGACTTTTAGTGCCATTGATTTGAAAGTCAGATAATATTTATTGTTTTGCATTAGAGTCGCGAATATGTCGTTAATCTGATCCCAAATTATGCGATCATTAAGTCATTCGAGCGTTACTTCAAATGTTTGGGAAAATCGTCAAAATATTTGTCTCATGTCTTCGGTTTACAAACAAATTGAATGTTTGTTCAAATGTGAAGACAACTGTTCTTTAAGTGATTAGATATTGTGGCGAAACAAATGTCACGACTATTGAATAGTGGCTTAAAAACAGGTGTAAAACATTGTAAGTGAAGCCAAAAACACCATTAATTTTGAGGAAATTTTAGTATTTATTTTTGTTGAACACAACTTTTGATTGGTTTCCAGTATTGTCTTAAACGCAAACTTCAGCCAAACATTCAAACCATTGATTGCTATCTACTATTCACTACTAATTATCCAAATTATTGCACAAATAATACCATTGATTAAGACATTCAAATCAAATCACTTGGAATTGAGGTTCACATCATATTTCGAGTTTACTCAATATTTTCAAAACAATTTTTGTTATTTTCAAAGGAGTTTCACAATAAATGAGTCATTGGTTTGAGAGATATTTTGCTTAACGTTTCATAAATTGAGTCGTTTTTTGTATTGAAGTGAAACCACTCTCACATTGCTTTCGATTCAATGCTTTTTATTTCATTCAAACATTATTTTTGGTGTTTTTTGATTCAAAACTTGAATTTTGAGTTATTTTTGTAAAACGCTTAATATTTTCGACAAATGATATTATTTTCAACGGAAGAGTCAAACCAATGGATTCAAGGCTTGACGTCAATCACTTTCAATGCAAACATGAATTCAATATTTTGAGTGTCTTTACCACTGATTTAACTGTTCGTACAAACAATGATCAATCGAAGAGCCTTTGCTAACAAAATCTTAAAGTAATGCTCATCTCATCCATCAATTTATTCCATTCAGTAATTGTTTATTTTGTATTCAAAACAGAGAATCCAATGAACAGATCCGTCAGAAAATTGTTAAAAGTCTTCCCAAATATATCGGAAACAGTCGTCCAAACAGTTCTTTGGGATGTTTTTGTGAAGTAAGTGATGAATAAATACTAAGTTATGACCACAATCTCAATGAGAATGTGCTGGAGTTTAGGTGCCATTCCATGAAGTGATAGAACCGATCGATTTTGAAGAGTTTCTGGACTCAAACTCATCGCTCATAAGTAGTGATCCGTTGAAAGCTTTGCTCGTATTTCCTGCGGATGACATTGAAGTCAGTGTTTGCAAACGAAGGATCAATACTATAAAACCTATTATCCCTGACTTCGATGATGTCAGCGCTCAAGAGAACCCTCACATCAGTCAATGTCTTCAGTGCTATACCTCTAATTGGATTGTCGTTAATAAGAAGTGAGACAATGGTTTACTTATTTCTATTGATTCAAAATCTTATTCTTAACAATAGATACGAACAATGCGTTCAATTGAATGACAGAAATAATGAAAGAGTGACACAAACCAAGACAATCGGCAGACATGAATATGAGATTGACATCGAAGACAACGTTAATGACGACAATGATTTTTGTGTCACATCTGAAAACAGAACTCCAGTCGTCTATTCTTCCCAATCGACGTCTTGCCGGTCATCGCGACCTCAATCGAAGATCAGTGATTTACCGCCTTATTTACGGCCACCACTGGCTTCAGATGAGGATACATCTGAAGGCTCAGCGACGCCGCCTTCCAATCGCCAATCAGTGCTGAGTGAATGTACCCCCACTTCCAGTACTCTAACGTCAAACACTACAACTCCTCGGGGAAGTATCTATGATTGCGGTCATTCGAGGTCTTCCCGTTCGAGCTGGCATTTCATCGATTCTCCGAGGAACTCGAAAAATTTAGAACGGAGTAATAGCATGCAGTCCAACTGCGGCCCCCGTTCCAGAACCAGTAGTATATTTCATTTGCGGAATTCACAATCAGATCCTCTAATTCCTGGACTTTTGGATGACATCTCTTGTGATCAATTGGACAGAATTAACGAGCTGAGAAGACAAGAGGGTCGACATCCTGCTTCTCTCCACCTCTATTGCATGCAGGGTTCGTTAGCTATTTATTTTCAAAAATTCAGAATAATTTATTGGTTGAAATCTCGCAGAAGAGGACGAATTAATTGAATTGCGTCCACCAATTCCTCCGCCATCGGAACCAAATCGTCACCGAATTTTAGTGAAATGCCTTTCATTGAAGTTAGAGCTCGAAATTGAGCCCATATTTGCTTCGCTGGCCTTATATGACGCCAAAGAAAAGAAAAAATTATCCGAAAATTTCTATTTTGATATGAATTCGGAGTCATTGAAAAGACTGCTATCGAGTCATATTCAATATCAAGATGTGTCGACTCTGAGTCGTTCCTGTATTTTCAATATTACCTATCCTTCGAGTGATATGTTTTTAGTGATAAAACTGGAAAAAGTACTTCAGGGGGACGTCAACGACGCCGCCGAACCATATATGAAAGATGAGAAAAACCGAGAAAAGTTGAAAACAAATGCAGCACTTTATTGCGAACGACTCGGCAAATACAGAATGCCTTTCGCCTGGACTGCTGTCTATCTTTTGGATGTCTTCAGTGGCATTAATGGCTCTAATGGTAGTAATGGACACAATGGAGGTAATGGCGATTCTAATGGTGAAAATAAAGGCAGTTGTAATAGTCTGGACAGCATCAAAAAGAGATGTAGTGATTCAGGTTCTCTCAACAGAAAGGGTTCACTCGAGAGACAAAAATTAGACAAAAGGCGTAGTCTTTCTAATGAAGAATTATCGGACGCTATCAACAACTTTCATGCCGTCACTCTTACTATCAATTCTTTCTTCAAACAAGTGAGTCAACCCTTTCTCAAACAATTTTTTTTATAAAAAAGGAAATATTTGTTAATTGAGGAAAAATTGTTGCAAAACATTAGTTTAATAATTCGATGATTTTAGAAGTCATTCAAAAAATCACAAAAATTAGTTATTATTCGGGAAAACGACAAATAAATAATTAAATTGAATTTTATTTGACTTTTTTCCGCATTTTTATCCTCAATCATAAGGGAGTGGTTTTTCAAATAGAAAAGATTTTTTGGCTCAAACCTGTGTTTGACTACCGGTTTATTGAATGTGAGTCTGAATGCGGGCCATAAATACAATTAATTGCCTCAAACAAAATATTTCAAACATTAATTAATGTCAAAACTGTTGATCCCTTTTGAAACGAATGTTTTTATTTGTAATGAATTAGGATAACGACAGACTCACAGACGAAGACCTTTTCAAATATCTGATAGATCTGAAGCGCCCCTCTTCTACACTTAAGCGACTCAAATGCATTCCGGGTGTACTCAAAATAGATATCTCTCCCTTTCCAGAACAATATCCTAAATATTGTTTGACACCAGAATTAGTTAGAATACATCCCTATCCCGATGATAAGGGCAGACCTATCAAAGATATATTGGAATTTCCCTCCAAAGAAGTATTTTGTCCTCATTACATCTATCGAAGTCTACTCTATATTTGTCCGAAAACACTAAATTTCACGAACAGACAGGGCTCGGCCAGAAATATAGCCATTAGAGTTCAAATTATGAACAATGAGGACGAATACAGCGCACTGCCTATCATTTTTGGGAAGTCCAGTTGTCCCGAATTCGTATCCGAAGTGTTCACTTCAGTCAATTATCACAACAAAAGTCCCAATTTTAACGACGAAATCAAAGTAAAACTGCCCTCAAAACTCTCAGAACAGACCCATATTCTGTTCACTTTCTTTCACATTCACGCAAAACCCAAACAGTCTGAGAATACAACTGAAGAGATTCTGGGTTTTACCTGGATTCCTCTTCAAAGAGATGGAAAGCTACAAACGGGAACATTTTGTTTACCGGTAATGCTGGACAAACCACCGACGAGTTACTCTTTTTTGACGCCTTCTATTCAAATACCAAACACTCGTTGGGTTGACAATCATAAAGGATTGTTCACTGTTGTAGTGGAAGCCATTTCCAGCATATATTCGTTGGATCCTAATTTAGACAATTTCCTACATTTGTCGACAGCCATCGATGAGCACAATATTCCTCAAAGACTTCTTCCAAATATTGAGAATGAGTTCAAGACAAGTATCCTTTCGATATCTAACTCTCAAATCGAAGCACTGGTCAAATTTGTGCCCATTATCTTGAATCGTTTGATACGTCTTTTAGTTAGACCACCGGTTATTAATGGGAATCAAATTCTGAATATAAGTCAATCGGTTTTCGAAGCGATCGCTTCAATCGTCGGCAAAATTAATAACACTTTATATCCGGACTACAGTGACATTAGAACAGGCATATTATCCACATTTATCCACTATCAGGTGATATTCCCTCACCCGCAGGCCATACCTCAATGTCTTATCAGCCAAAAAAGTATTGATAACGAGTCGAATAGCTTTGGCACTCATGAGCCCAATCCATGTCAACCAACTCCTTATCATTTTCGAAGTAATAGCAATCCCGACGTACCGGTCGGGACCTCAATTGAATCACAAATGCATTTGAATAGAGGATTGGACAGAGCGAGTAGTGTCCGTTCACCTCAACCCAGTGCTCAATATTTATGCGAGAATTCAATTTATCCGAACAAAAAAGCAATGCTTTCAAACATTCAGAAACTCTTTCACGAAGAACTAGTTCTCCAGTGGTTGGTGTCGAGCGGATCCTGTCGTGATATCGCTCTATCAAATGCCGGCTTTTTCTTTGATATTATCATCAAAAGTATTTGCGAACATTTAGCTGTTTGTGGAACTCTTCACAGTCCTCGAAGAGAAAGATTTGGCAAACAGTTCACCGATGATATGACATCTTTAGTCAATTTGATTACCTCTGATATAATCAATCGCTTGAATCGGGAGTACAAAGACATTAAAGCAATCAATTCCCTCAACTATTCGTTTGCGTTCTTCATCAGAGATCTATTGTCTCTTTTGGATCGCAATTATGTCTTCAATTTGATCCGGATTTATTTTAAACAGATGTCAAACACTTCTCAGTTCACATCCGAGACCTCAACAAACCACTCATTTCTTCTTCGACTCGACTTTTTGCGTATAATCTCAGGACACGAGCACTTTATATGTCTGAATCTTCCGTTCGCAACTCCAACCTTTCCCACATCACCTGCGCCTTCAACTATACCTCATTCATGGGCTCAAAACTCTTTATTCTCTCCTTTGGACAGAACTCTTACCACACTTTTGGATCGAATGACTTCTTTTAGTGAACTTACAGACGACTACCGGCGCCAACATTTTTTGACCGGAATCATTTTCTGTTCCCTGTCATTAGCGCTAGAAATGAACAGCGCTTCCATTCATTCAAAAGCCGTTAATTTGGTTCGAGGACTAATGACTTCTCATGACTGGGACTGTCGTTATACTGAACCAGAAGTGAAATCAAGAATATCATCACTTTATTTACCGCTAATCGCCATAGTTTTGGACGCATTGCCTCAATTGTATGACTGGAAATCAGAAGATGTTTTCCGCAGTGATTCAAGAACTCCATCCGTTTGTAACACTTTGAAGAGAACTTCAGACGAAAAGAGACGTCCCATTGTACTTAACAGTAGCAGCGATCTGGACGACCTTGCCACCAGCCCTACTAATAGTAATGCACTCAACCAATCAGTTGCTATGGCTATAGCGGGCACAGGTGTTTTCACTCGAAATGAAGAGGAAAGTTATGAACCTCGAAGATGGCCTCTTAGAGAAGACACGACCAAACATTTGTTAATATGTTTTCTTTGGGTTATAAAGAATGCTAACCAATCAGTTCTCTATCGGTATTTAAATGAAATGCCTTTCCATCGAATCTATCAATTCCTGGAAGTCCTTAAGATTAGTGTTTCATGTTTTGAGTACAAGGGTTTGAAAGCCATAAAAAAGGCGAGTCTTTTGACATTTAAAAAGCCTTACGATCTGAAATCAAAACTGGAGGACGCAATTCTTGGATTAGGAAGTGCTCGACGAGAACTGATGCTGAGAAGACGGGATCGTAATCCACCGCAATCTTCGCAGAGCTTCTCTCAGTCAGATTCTCTTCGTTGGCGTAAAGATCATACTCTAAACCGATATAACAGTAGTGCCCATCAAATGGCATCAAAACTTGACTACGAAACCGAAGCTGTTCTGGAAGGCCTTCTCTGCACTGAACTCAATCTGGTTGTGTTGGATGCCATCGAAAAGGTTACTGCGATTCTGGTCCAGTACTCTGAAAGTGACTCAGATCAGAATATTGTTCAGAGTAAAGAACTGGTTGGAAACATATTGCAGATAATTCTTCACTCGTTGTCTCTAAACCAAAGTACTCTCGTATTGCAAAACATATTCGCGACTCAGCGCTCACTAACTCTTAAATTCCCGCAAATCATATTCGATGACAGATTTGATGTCGAATTCTGTGCCGATCTTTGCCTTCAGTTATTGCGGCACTGCAGCTCATCTGTGGGTCTGGTCAGAGCACAGGCTTCTGCATCTCTTTATGTACTTATGCGACAAAACTATTGTGTCGCTCAGAACTTCGCCAAAATCAAGATGCAGGTCACTATGTCTTTGAGTCATTTGGTAGGAACGAGCAAATCCTTCAATGAACCATATTTAAGGCGTTCCCTCAAAACGATTTTGGTCTATGCAGTCATAGACGCTGATATGCAAGAGTCAAATTTTCCAGAACAGGTCCAAGAATTGGTGTTTAATCTACATATGATTTTGTCGGATACCATCAAAATGAAAGAATACAAAGAGGATCCAGAAATGCTTCTCGATTTGATGTATCGAATAGCAAAGGGCTATCAAAACTCTCCAGACTTGAGACTTACTTGGCTTCAGAATATGTCGCAGAAGCATTCGGATCGTGGCAATCACGCAGAGGCTGCCCACTGTCTCATTCATTCGTGTGCTCTCGTCTGTGAATATCTTCATTTGTTTGAAAAGAAACCCTATCTTCCGGTCAGTTGTATTGCATTTCAAAAGATATCTTCGAATATATTGGAAGAAAGTTTAGTGTCAAATGAAGTTCCCATCGATAATAAGGACGGCATTTGCACGGGCAAGTCTTTCAGCGAAAGCGGTTTGATTGCACTCTTAGAACAGTCGGCTCATTATTTCAATGCGGGCGGAATGTATGAAGCGGTGAATGAAGTCTACAAATTGTTGGTTCCAATCGCCGAATCACATCACGACTATAAGAAGTTGGCCACAATTCACGGCAAACTGCAGGATGCTTTCATCAAAATAGAACAGCAAACCGGCAAAAGAGTGTTCGGAACTTACTTTAGAGTTGGTTTCTATGGACCCAAGTTTGGAGATCTGGACAGAGAAGAGTTCGTATATAAGGAACCGTTTTTGACAAAACTTCCGGAAATCAGTTATAGACTCGAAAACTTTTATTCCGAACAATTCGGGGCCGATTTCGTAGAAATGATCAAAGATTCCAATCCCGTAGACCTCAACAAATTGAATGCCGAAAAAGGTATAGATTTACAATTTATTAAACTATATATTAATTGGATTGTCTTAAGCTTACATTCAAATAACTTATGTCGAGCCGTATTTCGATTCGTGGGAACTCGACTCCAGACAAACTTATTTTGAAAAGAACTACAATATAAGTAAAGACAATATTTTTAAAATTATTTACCAATTATTTGACACTTGACCTGGATTATAGAGCGGTTCATATATGCGACTCCTTTCACAATGGATGGCAGAGCACATGGAGATTTGCACGAACAGTACAAACGCAAAACCATTTTAACAACTGTCAACTCTTTCCCTTATGTCAAAACTCGAGTTCAAGTTCAGGACAGACAACAGGTTAGACTCCTTTCAGCTCTAGTTCATGTTTTTATTAAATGCTCATATATTCAGATTGTTCTGACACCTATTGAAGTGGCCATTGAAGACATTCAGAAGAAGACCATAGAGTTAGCGAACGCCACATACCAAGAACCAATAGATTCAAAAATCCTTCAAATGGTTCTCCAAGGATGTGTTGGAACTACAGTGAATCAAGGGCCTTTTGAAGTGGCCTCAGTATTTCTGTCTGAGTCGGGTAACCGAACTCCTCAACAAAGACCCCCCTCTCCCCTACAAAACAAACTCAAATCCTGTTTCAAAGACTTTTGTCGAAAGTAATAATTTAATAATTGAAGCGATATATGACTCATAATATAAATTTGATTTCATCTTAGATGTGGTGACGCTCTTCGAAAGAATAGATCTCTTATCGGATCCGATCAAAAAGAATACCAAAAAGAATTGGAACGAAATTACTATAAGTTTACAGAGAAGTTGGCCCCACTCATCAGTGCCAACGGACAACAGGCTCTCCGGGCTCTAAGAGAGAGTTATTGGAACAGTCCTTCTGCCAGTTCTCTGCGAACAAAACCAAATACTCTCTTGTGATCAGACTTTTTCAGGTATTACTGGAAGCAATAGTTTTAGTATTACTTTATTTTTCATTAATTATTTATTTCAATCAAAACGAAATTTGCCTTAATTTTGACGGTTATTCAAATTTAGTTTTACACAAATTTTTAATTAATCGACAAATACTTTCTAATTAAGTATTAATACAAAGTTAATACCAATTTTCTAAAATTTTTCAATAATCAAGATCATGGTTGGGACCTAATTATTATACTCTAGCTCCATTAGTATCAAGCACCAATATTATGACAGTTTAGAATTTATTAACCTATAGCTCAATACATACTTCATAGATTCAATGCTAAATAAGTTTCATTTATCAAGCAACTTGTTTCTACCGACCAGACTGATACAAATGGAGCTAGAGTGCATTACAATTATAAAGTGATGATTGAGTCTATTGAAGAACAAGAAGAGTACTTAAATAAATTTAAGAGATCTTTTGATCTTGATGCAAACTTAGAATCTATCAAGTTGTGAGCATTTAAAGTTAATGAAGATGAATAATATGGCAAGCTCTATCTCGGTCAATTGCCTTGATCATCATTTATTAATTGGTCTCCTATTTTGTGAGTGACTTTTTAATTGTTTACTCAAATTCTAGTCGTTTTACAAAAACTTGATTACAATTTACATAACATTTAAACCAAAATTATATTTTCAGCAAAAATCATGAATTCGTTGCATTAATTTTGAATTTATTTTTTAAATTTTTATTTTATTACTCATTTTTCCCAATATTTTATTTAATTCTTTACATATTTGATGATTGATTTGCACTTAATTTTTACAATAATTTAATCTTAAGAAATGATAAAAAATCAATGCAATAGAAGTTATCATAACACAGATTATTGACATTTCGCACAAATGAGTTGACATTGAAATTGATTTTCTCGGATCATTTGATTCTAAATTTATTATTCGTTAAGTTTTATTACATTTGATATCACCCTTTAATTCATATATACATCACTTTAATTGGTTTTAATTGTTTGGAAGAATGTTTAAAATGTTTTAATATTCGTTTCGTGAACTTTAATGAAGTGTAAAAAATCGTCGAAAATTAAAATTTAATTAAAATGGAATTAAAAACAAATAATTTCTTATATTAATTGCCGTCAAATGCTATGAAAATCTATTCAATAAATATGGAAATAAAAGTCATTAAAATATATTAATTCTGTTTAAATAAATAAAATTTGCGGAAATAGTTTAAAATGGAGTTATAAATGATATCTCTATCACAGAACGTAAGGAAAGCTCCGAACTATTGATTTGTATTACTGTGGAAGCAATTTGGCTCCATTTATGCCCCGAACCGATACCTTTTTGGGCCGAACTAGTAGTCCGTGATTTGGTTTGCACTGAAAATATCGAACGCCATTAATAGAGCCGTCATTTTTGCCCGAAGGTGTTCGCAATTCTACCCCTGTTTTATATGATAACTCATTTAGTTATCAATTGAGAACAACAGTTAATTAGATGACATACCCAACCAAATTCCAGAACCAGCGAACTCAACCGGTCCTATATATCTGACGACACCAATACTGTTGTTGATGAAGACATTGACGCCGACCGTAAGCCAAGTTTCGCCGTTCGACTGATTCGAAGAATTGGAATTTTGATTCAAGTTTTGATTTTTTGAATTAATTGGTTTGAACCGCGATTTCCTCGAATTCATCGGACTTTTGAAAATATCATCGGTTGAGCTCTGGCTTATGGTTAGACTCATATCAGAGGAATTATCATCAGATTCTTCAGTAAGTTTTCGGTCCTTCAATACTCTTAATATTCGCGAATTAGTTGTAAAAATGCCATAATTTGGTCGACAATCGAAATAACGAATTCCATTAACAGAGCCGTCATTTTTGCCGACATTTTTATTGAGTTCAACGCCAATGAAAGTGCCTAAAATGTAACCAAATTGTGTGAAAGTAGACCACATTTGCAGCTTTTAAAACAATTACCCGAAGAGAACTGAGTCTCACCGATAAACCGAACGATTCCAACCCTTTTATCATTGAGTAAAACTCGTTTCCCGACAGATATATCCATTGAGTTAATACTTTTTGATTTGAGAGAAGAGAGGCCGGTCTCCACTTTTGGGGTTACGTGAGAGACATCAACTCGCGGGTGATTTACATTTCTCATCACCATTGGACTCATCGGACAATTTCCTCGAAGGTATTTACCATAACTTTCATCATATTTCGTAATTTTGTTGATGGGGGCAAATATTCCATGTTTTGAAGCACATCTTCAATGAAACCGATTATGAAACCCCATATATCATAAGACTAGTGAAGACTTACCGAAAATAAGTGACACCTCCGACAGTGCCATCATTTTTGCCGTCGGGTTCTAAGAGCTCAACTCCGGCCCAAATTCCGGAAGCAAATTGAGTGGCGCCGCAATACCTTAAAGTACCGACTTTTTGATTGCTTATAATCACGCGATCGCCTAAACTGAGTCCGAGAGCCAAAAGTACTACTTTACCCGTTTGATTATTAGATGACTCTAAGCCTTCCCCTGGAATGCAGGCCAGAGTGGCCTCTTCTAAAAGTTGTTTCATTTTATTGCATATTTCAAATGTGGTCTCCGGTGGCAACAGATCAGAAGGAACGTTGGGTTCGGGAACACAGAAGAGTGGAGTTCTGTCCAAATCGTCTTTAAGGAGAATATTTGCGCCGTTATTCAGAAGTATTTTTGCCGAATCCAGACATAAATTAGAGGCCGCGATATGTAATGGAGTGCCGCCGTCGAAGTCACGACACGGGTCGTCGATCAATGTCTTGTTTGTCACTTCCAATAAGTACTGAAGAAGTGGCCCGACATCGAAATAAACTGCGAAGTGAAGGGCAGACATATCAGTCCAGCGACACCTCAGAGATACATCTGCATTAAAGCACTCGACCAGAAACTTTGCGGTCTTCAACGCCACGTTCACATCACCCACACCTTTGGCACCCGATTTGCAGACAAAGTGTAAAAGGCTCATGTCTGTCAACTCATCCCTATCATCGATATGAGCTCCTCTTCGAAGGATTTCGCGAACTAATAATTCAATAGATTGTTGTGTTTGTGGAACCCATTGACGCATAATTGCAAACAATTGACTAATACTTGTGTTCATATCCGCCACTAATTCCCGACAACCCATACATTGAGCGTTAAAGTAAGCCGAGTCCAGCTCTTGACATGTCCTACAAATCGGTGGATCGCATGAGCAATGGATTGTAGGACTGCTTTTCGAAAGACGCTTCTCTTCTTGTGAGTCGAAGCCATTACCATTGACACCATTGTGGCTCTTGTCTTCAATCGAGAGGTCAGTCAGCTGTTCATTGATGTGATCGATTCCACTAATATTTGATTGATTCTCTTCCGGTATTACAGACATCTGAGAAGAGACCGCATCTGAGAAGACATTTAAAGAGCGGTTGTTATTAAAGTTCTTAATTGCATTTGACTTCTGAACAATTGATCGCAAGAGAAGCCATCGAAGCATTATTTCTACTCAAATGAGAGTTTAAAAAATTGATCAAAACTTACGCATCAAATGATTAGACAAACACTGAATTCAATGGTTTTATATTTTGATTAAAAGGATTTTCACATTGGATTCAAATAAAAGCATAAATTCGTGATCTTTAGAACCAAAGGCTTTCGTGACATCAAAACTATTCAATTCGTTTGCAATTCGTGACAATCGGTTCGCAAAAATAATCTCTCATTAAATCACTTCACAAATGAATATTTATTAGAAAAATATTTTTTTTTTAAATCATTGGCCAAAAGCGAAAACCATTATATGGTTTGTTATTTCAATTATGAAAATTCCAAAAATCAATTATAAATATTTCTAAAAATATGTTTGTCGTCAATATATTAATACAATTTCTAATAAATATTTTAATTAAATTCTTCACTAATTTATTGCAAAACATCAAAAGTGCTATTGTTTTGCAAAACTTTTTTTTTACGGCAACTTTTATGAGTTGTTTATGAAGGAGAGACACAAAACTTTGCCAGACTAGCAGTACTTGCACATTTTAATGATTGCGGGTCTTATTCTCAGCATAAATTCACTTCCAATCCGTTTAAATGAATATTTAGATTAATTATTGTGAGAAACGGTTGATTTGACTGAGAATTGGATTAAATTTGAATGAGTTTAACATAAGTGGAGTTGAATTGTATGAATGAAGCAAATCCGTGGACGCAGTCGTGAAGTGAGTGAATGAGTCAACCAATTGTAAGACTGGTTTAGTGAAGACTTTCTCATTGCGAGTGATGAGGGATTGCCATAAGTATGGTATGCATTACAGCCACCATTCATACGGTAAGGCAAAGGGCATCGACATCATAGACATCATAGCGGTCTCTGTTTTGTTGTGTTCTCTCGCACTCTGTCTGTGCGCTCAGCTCTGTCTCAACGCTGGCTTTCACTGCAAACACTCATTCATTCATTTTTCTCATTGAATGCATTAATAGATTGTATTCTAAAGACTCGTTCAGTGATACTGTTTTAGAAGATGTCATCCATTTATGGCAACAAATCAATGATCTAATACTTGAATATTATCTCGAAAACCACTGTTCTCTCGACATTTGTTTGCAAATCTATTAAATTGTTTTGAATGCAATATTGTTTAAGAGACTAATAGTCTGAGTCTATTCATTGATTGAATGGTATGCCTCTCAACACAAAAGTGTAGAACTTTTTGTGACGAATAACTGATATTCTAGTCTTAGAGTTATGTGAGTGTTGTGTCTGAAAATGAAATGTTCGGCAAATTATTGGTTATAAACATTTGTTTTGAGTCTTTGAGAAGAGTGTCGGCAATCAATTGAATCAGTGCTCTAATGACTCGAGTATTGGATCGCATCTCACGTCTGTAGAGATGTTTGGTTTGTGTTGAGTCACACATCTGGCACTCAACTCATTGGACGCATTCAGTGCCCATCAAAGAGTACACCAAACATATAAACAGCAGTTGTTTCGATGCAAATGGAATTCAAACTCTGTTTCACTGTTTATAGACTTTTAGCAAAACTTTGGTTCATTTCGATTGCAGTCATTCCTCTTTTGGCGCATTTTGGGTCGACCTTCAAAGGTAACATTCAAACACTTTTCTTCTCTTATCTCCAATTTTCTTATTGTAATGAAATTGAAGCAATAAATCAGCGATTAGTAGGACTACCAGTACTACCAGTGCCGAACTTTGGCATCAAATCTCACTTAAGGCTACTTTTGGGCTCATTTTCACCACTTTTTGTGCGAATTTGTGTCTAATCTGTTGTATTCAATGACTAATACTATGACTCAAATAGCAATGCATTGAAACCAGTGTTCACTTATTGGACACAAATCTATGATTGATTGCAATCGATATGTATTTCTGCCCGAAAACGGTTTCCCTTTTCACGAATCAATTATTTTATTTGAATTAAAGTTGAATTCCCGAGGCTTTCAAATATTCATTCGATTGCTTAATGAAAGAGTTGATGAATGGCGAGTATGCACATTCACCTTGCTCATTCATCATTGCAACATATTACCGACAGATTGAGTGCAATATTCGCTCAGTTATTAATGCATTCGTTTTTTGTCCATTCATCACTTTTTGGTGGCATCTAATTGTGCTAGCACATATTAACATATATTGACCAATAAATTGCATTATTGCATAATTTCTGTAATATGGTTCAAGTACATTTTGCAATCTATGCTACAAACAAAAATTGAAGGTATGTTTCAGGTATTTTGACGTCTTTATAATTATTTGGGGTCAGCCCCCAATCGTTTTGTCTAAAAGTGTAACAACAGACAAACCACAAGTAAGTCTATAGTAGACTAAACAAAAGATAGCTGACTAGTGAGATAGCATGCACACTTATTGATCTTCAAAGCATACGAAATGTCATATTTTTGAACGTTTGTGAGAAACCAAACAATTATTTTGAGAAATATAGTCAAAAATATTTGCGTTGCTTTTGAAGTTCTGATACATATTCGCACACAAAGTGTTGACGACTTATTTGAATGATTTCTCAATGAATTCAAATCAAAAACTACTTCTTTTGCATAAATAAAGTATCAAACGTGTATTTCTTAGCCATATATTGTATACATCAGTGAAAAGCTTTCAAAATTTTTTTGACTGACATTCTGGTCTTCACTTTGCATAAACTCCTTATCGATTCCAAGTCTTCAAATCTATTTCGAGGAGAGAGAGAGAGAGAGAGAGAGAGAGAGAGAGAGAGAGAGAGAGAGAGAGAATAGGAAGTGTCGCTTTCAGCTCAGTGTATGACTTGTTTTTTCATCGAAGTTGAATTCTCTTATTATTGTTTGCAATGATTTTCAATTAGAAGAAAAATATTATTTTTTTGACGAAGAAATGCGATCGGAGGCTAAACATTGCGTGCATTGAGTTTATTGTGTATGAGATTTGTGTCCAATAAGTTATTCGAAAGCTCTTCGTTTTTGGATTCAAGTGTTGAATACTTATAGACAGCAATCAAAGCATTACTGCTTCCGATTGAATGCACGCAATCATAACATTTAGTGAATCGCCTTTTATTCAAATGCAATTAAAATGAATTTCTCTATCAATTATTTGTGTAATATCGATGAAAATATGATAAAGCACAACTTTTAAACACGTAATCAATTAGAACTCGAAATTAGCTTAATTTGAGTCAGGGATCAAACATTTTATTCGCTGCTAAATGTTATGAAATTTGATTCATTAGAGCGAGAATATAGTCGTAAATTACTAGATATAAGTAATTCATTTGAAATGTTTATTAATAATTTGTTTTATGAAAAGATTAATTTATTATTTATTTGAAACCTTTGAAAATATAGCCTTAATTAAGAGTTTTAAATGTTGTCTTTTATTGAAGAATATGTCAAACATTAAGCACTAATTAATCTTTGAGTGCAGTTAATAACAGGGCTTCTCATCGACTCATTTCGTCAGAAACGATGATTCATTAATTTTTGTCAAATTTTAAATTACGGCTAAAATTGTTCGTAAAACTAAATAATGCTCTATTTATAACTAGAGCAGTGCAAAAAGAGATATAAAAATTCAATTATTTCACGCTTTTGGTGTTTATTATTGAAAATTTAACTCAACTCAACTGCAATTATGCTCTATATCTAATTGTCGGATTTTATATATGCTTTTAAAATGCAAATCATTATCTAGATCAAAACAAAACACTTTATCTGCATTTTTTCTAAAATTTTTAAATGATGATTTTCATTATTAAAAAAACGTTTATCCAATTTTTCGCTCTATTTATAACAGTTTCCTTAATTATCTTTCGCTGATTTTACGAATTCAGTGTTTTTACAGTTATTCGTAGTTCTGTTTAATTCAAAGTTCATTTTTCATTAAACATTTTTCGTTTGGAAAATTGCTTTCTATTGAGTTCTGAAATTTTTCGAAACAATTCTTTTGGGATTTAATATAGTTTTTTGTGTTGAGTAATAAGTTTTGCTTTTTGTCTGACTTTATTCAAAGTCATTTTGAATCTTAGTATTTATCGATTGATCTGAGATCCGGGTATAATAGAGTTAAGATTTTCTTCTTAATTAATGGTTTTCTGAGTGAAGCCCAGATCAAATCAGTTTCAGATTTTCATATAATGATTAGGAAACAGAATAAGAGTAACGATAATCTGTTATTCTCTGTAATTCTGTGTCTTCGATGTCTTCTCTCTTTCTTAACAGTTATTCTGTTCGGTCTCTTAAATAAGGTTTTAACAGAAGATCAACAAAAGCTCCAATTGATTGAGTCAGTCGAGTGTCTGTCTCTCTGTATCTCATGGTTTGCATTGAACTAAAAATCATCGTTTTATGTAATCCCAGCGCTGATACCTTTTTGTCGAAACATGTTTTATGTTTACCAATTGCACAGCACTGCCAGCAGTTGTGTTTGTTTGAAGAGAATCTCTTCTCAGCGATTACTTACACTAAATGTTGAGAGCTATTAGAGTCATCACATAATCCATTATATATTTTCTGGTTTCCTATCACTTAATAGTTTTCTGTTTATTTCGAAAACTAATTTAAATAAAATACGAATCGTTTCAATGCATTAACTCTTATCGATGGCAAAGGTTTTTGATTCGTTCTAATAATAGATTAGATTAAAGCTATTTCTGCTCAAAAAGTACTTCTTAATGAAGACGATTGCCTTAATCTCCACTCATTAGGAAATAGAGGACTCAATACCCGCATAATTATCCATTAGATTTAAAGACAGAGTCTCTCAATTAATAAAATTTATTTCATTTGTTTTGATCGACTTATTTATATAAAAGTCAGTTCTTTTCATCAAAATTCTAATTTTTTCTCCTTATTCTTCGATACATTAGACAAATAGTATTTTCTCACTACATTAACGAAGTAAGAATGTAGTATATAGTTTTGTCGTTCTCCCCCCCCCTCGAAATTTTGGAGACCTAGAAAAACACAAAGGGGAGACCCTTCGTGTTTATTCGGGTGAGTCAGAAAACATACCCCATACACCCTCTGATTTTTTAGTCCGAGGGACCTCCCCCTGAGATCGGGTACCTTCGGCACCCCTGGCTCTTAGAGATGGGTTGTCAATAGGTTAATCAAAAATGGACGTGAAACAGAGATTTCATTTGGATGTTAATGTAGTGGGAATTAGGTTTGATCCGAACTTGTTTTATAAACAATTTATTCATATATTCGAAATATTTTGTGAGTTATTTCGTCTGATCTAGATTATTCACACATTCCATATCAATAAACAGTTTTTTGTATATTTTGTGAATTTAGTATATTTTTTGAATATCATAAACATATTTCCGGTCCTAAGATCTGATGAAATACAGATACGAAAGTTGTCTTCAGAGAGACATATAATTTATTGGAAGGAATGAAACAATTGAATCGATTGCGAGGTTCTCTCTGTTTCTCTCGATTTCTTGTGTGTCAGTCATCGCAAGGATTGTAATTAATTTCTGTCAATAAAATGATTAAAACAAATTATATTTCTGTTTGAAGTTAAGTTTGGGTCAGACTTTGCTTTTGAGAAATGACTTTTTCATTAGACTTATTGCTGTTTTTGTGTCTGTGCTGTCAATTATCACCGAATGCCTTATTGGTGTCGTTTGGCATCACTTCTGTGTTTCGTTGTTCAGTACATATATTATTGTTCACAATATGTCCGCAGTTTTATCGACATTTTCGTAGCTGATTGTGAGTGGTGTCCACCCCATATACAGTCAAATGATCACAACATTTCTCACACTTTTATAAATGATTAATGAAAGTTGTCATTCATTTATTTGAGAAAATCACAAATTCAATCATCACATTCGTTTATGAATTTAAATGGTCTTGCATGAATTATTTTTAAATTAATATTTTCAGATTACTTTTAGAGATGAAAACTACAGAAAATCACTTAAATGTATGCAAAATCCTAAGATTTATAGCCGTAAGTGAATAATGCGTTCAACTCTTTATCGAAAGACATGATTTCCAAGTTTATGTATAAAACTCACTGTTCTATAAAAACAACTTCAGATGAAATATAGTTCTAAAGAATTTTGAGATTTAGATTCCAATGAAGAGTATGTTTGAAATAATAGATTTGAATTCTTTAAATGAATTTCGGACTTAAGAGAACTCGAAGAGTAAATGTTTTAAAAGTACTTTTGAGATAAGCCTCTCATAAATAAGGATTCGTCGATCGACTCATTCCTAGTTTCGATTTTTTTTATGCTTTTTATAAGTAATTTTGAAGTAATTCTTTTGTTTCAAAATCTTTAAATTTGATTGTCGTGTGTTATGGAGTCGTCAATAAATATGATGAATACTGACAATTATGTAAAGTTTGATATTTAATGAAATTTTCTTGTGTTCAGTGAGTTGTAAGACACGGTCGTAATCATAGCGTAACTAATCCTTAATATTTAAAATTTTAAGACATTGCACTCATTTCATCCCTAAAAAGGTTGTTTGCACTGCAATGCACTACTTCTCAATAGATACTTGTCTTAGATCGTATACAAAACAGTAAATGATTGCTAACTGTGCTCAAGAGTGACAATCCTCGACAACTCTATTTCCAAACATACCTCTGCTTTCTTTAAGTAAAGTTTTTGATTATTTCACGGATGAATTTTTTCTGAGATGTTCTGCCTCTTTGTTGCAAAACATTTTCTATCAGTTTTTCGTTTACAGACGCTATGAATTGTGGGCTTATCTGATGTAAGATAGACTTCATTTCCTTCTTTTGACTCAAATCCATCTCTGATTCAATTGATTGGATTATTTCTGTTCTGTCCCTTATATACCATTTTTTGCTATAAATATGAGTCAAATAAATGTGATTCGCTTTGAATTACAAAATTTTTCATTTGAACTGTACTCGAATACATAAAAAAGCAAAGATCAAAATCTGAAAATAAAATTCTCCTCTGAATCGATAGCGATATACAGTAAACCCCAAAACTTGCCGCATAGCTAATGCTTAGTGTATGAGAGCAAAAGTCTATTACAAATAAGACTCGT
>JAQGCS010000210.1:0-29990 GCA_034702105.1 Fuscozetes fuscipes
CTCTTCCTCTCTCTCTCTCTCTCTCTCTCTCTCTCTCTCTCCCTCTCTCCCTCTCTCTCCCCGTTGAGTAAATAGTTCTTTATCTAAAATGCCATTTTTGCCGCAATTTGAGACCAATTATTCTTGTTTTGTGTCAAAATCTATATTCAAGACATAAATGATTATATGATTGTAAGCATTGGATGAATGCAATGTTTGACCGCAAAAATATGATATTATTATTATTAGTGTGTTATTAATATTTTGGTCATTGGCTCTCATATTAGCCAAAGATTAATGTTTTTTGGGTTTAATTTCATTTTTTCATCCTTTGGTCTGCCATTGATGTGAATGTAATAAAAGTAATAAATTCTCTGCTCTTTTGATTAATTAATGATTACTTCGGAGAATAAAATTCGTGAAACTTTTATCAAATTCAAGTCATTCTCTAAATTCAATGCATTTATGCTTATTATACAAACAATAATATTGTTTTAGAATTTAAATTCTTCTCTATATTTGTTTAGTCTATTTATAAGACTATATTTTGTTTGTTATGAAAAATTAGTTATTTTTTAGTGGATATCATTCACTATGAAAATGAAGTCCGCTTTGAATTTTTCGAATTCATTTTATATGCAAATAATTTGTTTTATTTTATTAACAGATATGACATAACAAATGCTGTAAATATTTCATTTCTATACCCCGCCCCCTGTATTCCGCACCTTCGCATATAAATCGAGATTATTGCCTGACTTTTGATAAGAATATTTTTCACATGAATTCCATTCTTATTATCTAAATGTCTGTGTATTTGTTGCGATAAATTTGTGACATTTTACTCGAATTTCATTGTTTTTTGGCGAAAAGAATACGAATTGGTTTGACTCGAAAATCGTTGTAAATTTCATTTTCTTTTGAATTGAATTTGTGTCTGTTTTGTTGGTTTCCTTTCTTTTTTACATCAATTGATTGAATTTTGGGAAAAATTAATTGCATTTATTAGACTAAGAGATGGTCAGACTCTCAGATGTCTTTACCGAGTAAATGAAGTTTTCTTTCTCTCCGGTAATGATATAGATTTGTGAAAATAGGTTTGCAGTCTGTACTGCGCTGACAAATGATGAAATGTGACACCTCTGGGATTGGGATCACTATTGGGATTCTGTTTTTCTTCTTTATTCTGTGCAATCGTTTACTTATTTTGCAGTCGAAGTTAAATATTGGCCCAAAACACAACTTAATACACATCTCTCTGTCTTTACGTCCATAAGTTTGGATTAGTTGTGAGAATGCAATCAAACATACATTTTGACTGTCTTTCCTTTCAAGCATCCTATGGACTGACTACTCATATAACACCTCAAACAGAGAGCCAACAGATTCGGCGAACGTTCTCTAATGCAACAGATTTCCAGATTTGTTTTGGTTCTCTATTTTATTGACTTATATTAGTCTTCTGTTTAATCATTCAACACATCTCTAAGACTGAGATAAAAGATCTTTTCCCTACTATTCCCGGTATTCCTTACTGTCTCTCACTTTGTACGGAATGTCAGTACGTCTGACGGGAACGGAAAGCCCATCAAAATATTAGATAAAAAATAGAGTACAATACAATGGATGAATTGAAAGAACCTTTTTCGGGAAAATGATAAATCAATATATCGTTTATTGGATTTACTGTCTATTTGAATGAAATTAGCAGTTAATGCAATACTTACCGCTCCTCTACTCTGTTGTGTCATATATTGGCTATTGTTCTGAATTTGTTATTATTGTATAATACGTTTGTGTGGACTTCAAAAGAAAATATCAGTCATATTAGGAACAAATGCTGACTCTTCAACAGCGGTTGTGTCAGCTCAGGAATTAGAGAACAGCTCTTTCTCTATATATTCGTTGGTAGGATATATGCAATATAACAGTTCGACAAACCTGTGCGACGATCGATATTCAGTCATTGGATGGGTTGTACTGGTTTTTATTCGCTCACGTCTGCAAACGTACGGCTGATTAAACTAATTCGACTAAAATTTGTTGAGAAGTCTTTAAGTTCGCCTAAATTTTTTGCCACTTGCAACACATTATGTACTCAATCAATGTTATCAAAGTCTTACTTCATATAACAGTTTTGGTTGGAATCGCTTCAAATACTGTGCCTTTTGACAGACTTTATGTGGAAATTGAATTTTTGGCGAAATATTTGCCATATTTTGCCAGAATCTAAATATCAAAATCGATTATTTCTCGTTTTGTGTACTTTTGGTTCTGTCCTCTCATCCGATGAAATAATATTTTCGAAATTAATGTTATCTTTTGTTGGGTTTTCTGTGTCTCGACTCCAATGAGAAGCTCAACAAATGTCGGGTTTTATATAAATATAATATTCTCTTCAGTTTTGTATGTCTTTCGGGTGTAGTAAAGATTGACTCGGCTTTGGCAGTGCTATTCTTCCCTCTCCTGTGCTGTCAAAGCCTTCCTCGACATACCCAGTGTTTCAATAGTGTTTCAATGGCAACAAGTGGCGGATGAGTCGATTCCGCACAACACCGGAGCTCAACGAACACATAACCAAAAAATTTTTCGTTTTAGTCGTAAACCGTTTTCTCTACGCTCTGACTATTCGGTGAACTTTTCTGTAGAGAATTAGTTTGAGTTAGAGATGAGTGTATTGAACACTGGCTTCCAGTTTAGTTTTGAATGGTAGTGTTTCCTTGGAGACCAGCCATTGCTAACAATTTTTAGAACTGTTCCTTTATTTTATATGCTTTTTCGGGTTTGAAAAGTTGGAGTCTGACTGTAGTGAACAGTCCTTTAGATTTAGTGTTTCGGTTGAGCGCTTATCACATGCAATATGCCTGTAATGCCAGTTATGCCACTGATTTCCCCACTAAAAGCACTGATAATATTACTTTACGTTTAGTAATTGTCTCATTTGTGCACATCTTCGCTCTCTATCTTTTCCCAGAGCTCTCATCCCCCTTCTCTTCGTTAAAAATTACTGCCAGTAAATGAATTCTGATCTCTTCTCTCAACTCCTGGCTCTTCCCTTTTCACATTCATTTGGCGTTCCTCTCATTTTAAATTTATTGATTAATTGGCGAATATATTTGCGCCGACTTTAAAATTATTCCTATATTTGCCTCTAATTTTTCAATTTGTAGTTACTCTGTAATCAGAGCCCTCTCCTCCGTGGCTTTGAAGCCAGGGCTCAGTCATTTCCATCTATTTTTATTGCATTCTCTTTGGCTTAATCTTCGATTGCGATGTCAAACATAAGACATATTAGGAATCATTGTCTCCTCTCGTGATGTCATTGCAGGTGAATCGCAGACCCATTAAATTTAATCGACATTAGTCTTTCCCTTCTGGTGCTCCTCTCATTCATTTTGTTTTTGTCTTAATTGCGAAAATCAATGGAATCCAAACACGAAATATTAAACTTAAATATTTTGTTTCTTCGTTGAACTGATTTTATTCGCAAATATTTTCGTGGAATTTGTGAATTTTCTAACAAAATGCCGTATTTCGTGGAAAATGGATTTTTTATTTTAATTAGAATAAATTGAATGAAATTTTTTGCTCGTTATTTATACTTCGGTATTGATTTATTCGGTTTTTGTTGTTGTGTTGAAAATTTGAATTTAATGTCAGGTCAATAGAATCAGTTGTGTTAAGTCTATCATAAGTCAAAATGATTGATGAATGGCTTGTCGTACGGTTTTTGCGATAATATCAGTTAATGCCAATACATTTGGAGTCAACTATTTAACTAAACTATTATACACTTCTTATAAAAGGCGTTAATACTAAGTGTTGGCTCCTCTCTAACTATTCTCTGCTATTCTTCTAGTCTTGAGTTTGTATTTCGTGTAGAAATGCGTTAAATATTAGAATACAATCATTAGATGCGAGACCGCGGCTACAAAATTAAATAATATTCTAATCTATTATAGTTTAGAATGTATTTTTCATTCTGAGCTCCGTATTTAAGTCACGCAATAATTTTTGGTTCTCCCTCTCCTTTTTTCATTGAAAAGGTCTTTCAATTCATTTCAATTAACAATTCTTCAAAACACATGTAAATTGAGTTCTTATTTTCCGGAGTAATTCATTTGAGTTGACTTTTCTTTCAATTGATAATTAAAATGTATTCTAAACTATCAAAAGGTTTTCAATGTTTTCAATTCATTTTGATTTATCTCTTTTGACGAAAAAGTGAGAAAAACTCACATAAAAACTCGTTTAACAGTTCTTTGGTGTGAATTGTTTGAAAAAATTAGATTTTTTATTATTATTTTGTTTTCATTTTCGTTTCCCAACTGTTAAAAGCATTTTCGAGTATTTTTAGTTTTATTTTTCCGTCTCATCTCTACTCCTTTTATATCAATTGTTGGCTTAATTTCGGTGGAAATGCAATGTTTGCAATAAGAATGTATTGAATTGTAGTTGTATTTCATTCTCAAGTCTTTTATTAAAAAGATAATAGTGTTGTGATGTGAGAGAATAACAGCACAAAAATATATCTGAAGTCTTCTCTATTTCTCTTCATCTCTATTGTACTGTTTTTTGTATTACTGTCCATAACAGAGTGTGAGACTCGAGTCAAACCCCAATATATCGAGTGTTGAGCCCTTACTTTTTTGGATTTCATTTATCTTGATTTTTATGGTGTTTTATACTCTTCTCTATACTCTTTCCATTGACTCCTCATTTAATACCCTGTATTTGATCTGATGATTACAGGCAGTGGTCGAGTCCAGTCTCAGTGCTTTCGAGTTTTCAGACATCGCCATAGAGGAAGGAAGTTCTGTCAATCCGGACATGTATTGCGTCGAACTAAATAACAAAAACTATTTATACGTAATGACCACCAGAAGAGTGACTCTGGTGAAGGTGCAGGAGTGCCAACAGTATCGAACGTGTGGCGAATGTCTCGGGGCTCGAGATCCTTACTGTGGATGGTGCTCATTGGAAAACAAGTGCTCATTAAGAAGCGATTGTGCTGAAGCAGCTCAGGACCCGCTCTACTGGCTGTCCTACAAGAGCGGAAAGTGCACAACCATCACTCACGTCCATCCTCCACAAATACAGCGAACGACTGCCAGAACTGTAAGTGTCGATAGACATCACATCTATTGGCAGACAATTATTTTTGATTCTCTCCTTTTGTTTGTGAATAGTTAGCGATTGTGTCGATTCTTTTGTTCTTCTTTTTCTCATTCTTTGTCTGTCATTATATATATCTATCGCTTATTTGGTCTTAATTTATATTAATAGCTGAGTCTTGTGATCGATAATCTGCCAGTACTGGAAGGACAGTTCTTCTGTGCGTTCACAGCGGCTGCCAAGACTCAAATAACAAATGCCAGCCGTTCCGCAAATGGTGTTAGTTGTCCGACACCGCCAACAGACTCATTACCGCCAATATCTCCCGGACAGCGTAAGTGTATTGTCGACCATTATTTCTCTTCTGAGACTAATAAACACTACGACATGTCAGTGCTCTCTCCCAGTCTAGTAGACATTCACAGCTCTACCTCTAGCAAACCCATTGATGGCATTACTATTAGTGCACTTCTTTTTATTATTACAATAAAATACTTTTCACTCAATTTTTTGGATGTTTTAGTTTTATTACTCGGTATTATTCGGTAGTGTTTGTTGGCATATTCGCACCCAGGCACACATTTTTAGACGCTATGTCTACTATTTTATTGTCTATCAAATGAATGTAAATCTCAATTATGTTTGCCATTCGTTTTCACTTATTTCTACATTTAGTATACCTTTCAATAACTTATTTTTATTTCTCTGACATTTTAATGAAATTTTAGAGAACTTTCGGCATTTTTTTAATGGGTTTTAAGGAATTTTTCGAAATTCTTGATATCAGTAGAAATGCTTTCTCTTCATTAGTGAACACATATTTTAATTTCATATTATATTCACACGAATGCCATCGCCTTCAAGACCGAAGAACAGGTGCTTTCGCTTAATTGCAAATTATTTTTTAATTTTAAAACCGAAATATGTGTTAAATACAACGTTTAAGAGAAGAGAACTGTTTATTCTTTTCGTGCAATTAAGCGAATAAAGTATTTGATTATTAAAAATATTCGACTCTTTAGACTCTTGTACTGCTTTTGGCAATTCATGGATCGAAACACATAACAAATAGAGGCATATATTTCGATGCGATTTACGGCTATAAAAGAATTTCATTTTGATTTTATTTCTTGTCTTTTATTATTTTTGTTGTCTGTTATCACGGAATGCCTTTAGAAATATGCCTCGAAATCAAATTTTTATATATTATTACCAAAAAAGGCTTTTAAAATACAAGAGTTGAAGAATGTTTGCGAAAGACCAGTTGTGTTTTATGACTGGGAGTCTGTGTTCTAGACCTGTACTTAAACCTGAATAGCATTTGCATATTTGTTGGAACCAAATTCAACGCATGCATACCTTCACTGGTTTTTTCGGTTTGTCTCTCCCTTTCCGCACATCCCCTTCTCATTAGTATTCATTTTGAGCGTGAAAATTAAAATTAAGGCATTGTGTGAGTCCCTGTGCTCTAACGCGACCCAACCATTACCGGTAACTGACCAGAAATGTGACATTAAGTACGTGACGACCGATGTCTGCCTTGTCTTTAATTATTAGCTATCATTCAATGAATATATTTTTTCATTGCTATCATATATCAGGTGAATAGCCATTAATATGATTAGAGTGAGTACTGCCGCCCAAACCATAGCACAATTCGATAGCTATTATCATGAGGTATATGATGTCCTCTCAATAGCTGAGTCCAAATATTTAATGAAAATCGGGATATAATTCATATTTTATTATTCATTAATGCAATTCATTAAATTCACAGATCATTTCACTGCCAAACTCTCCGTTCGTATGAAAGTTGGACCGGACTTTGTGGCCACAAACTTCACATTCTATGACTGCAGCTCTTATCAAAGTTGTACGGCTTGTGTGTCCAGTCCTTTCCCCTGCGATTGGTGTGTGGGCGGCCACAGGTGCACTCATGACACAGGCGAGAACTGTCGCAATGATATCTTAGTCACTGGCGTTTCCTCTGTGGGGCCCAGCATTCGGTCGGGCCCAGGGTTTTGCCCTCGCATTAACGCCACAGCGGGCGGAACCACAGAAGGTAAGAGTGCATTATTGAGAGCCGATCCTTATCGCGAGTCAGGCGAACGAACACAACAAAAGTCTTTATCAAACATTTATATTATTTATTACTTATTCTTATACTCTATTATTCGCCCCAAAAGTGTTGGTTCCGAGCGGTATATCTAAACGTATTCAAGTCAAGGTCGATAACATTCCTCAGTTTATTGTGTCAACCCGTTTTGTCTGTCAGTTTAATATTGAGGGACGAGTCAAGCAGGTCAACGCACAACTCTTGGGGGACACCATCTATTGCGAGAGTCTCGAGTTCTCATATATCGGTAATCAGCCCAACATTAGCTCACTCTTTGCCGTCATATGGGATGGCAGTAAACCACTGGACAATCCTGAAAACATTCATGGTATGCACCACTCCTTCCAACCAATCATTCCTTTAATTCAATTTTTAATTTATTTCTCTTTATTACAGTTCTGATATACCGGTGTCAGGGAATGGCACCCAATTGTGGATTTTGTTTGGAGTTACCCGAAAAATACTCGTGCGGTTGGTGTCAAGACACAGACTCGTGTCAAGTGCAGGAACAGTGCCGACATCACAATACAATGTGGCTCAATAGGCAGCAGACATGTCCTGACCCCAAGATATTAGATTTCTATCCTAAGTCGGGTCCCTGGGAAGGCGGCACAAATGTTACTATTGAAGGCATTAATTTAGGCCGTACTTTCGAAGATATTGCTTCCGGTGTCGGCATCGCTCATGAGGTTAATGGACATACAGTTGGTATCGTTAACTGCAATCCGTGGCGCGAAGACTACGTAAAGACTGCAAAAATCAAGTGTGTAGTTCAGAGTCCTCGCAATCTGACGACTGGCCATCAGGCACAGCTCGGCTCCATCTCCGGCCCAATTATTGTAAAAGTGCTCAATGACTATACGGCCAAATCTAAAGAGTCCTACAGTTTTGTGAACCCGAAGATACTCACAATCTCTCCCTCGAAAGGCCCCACTTCTGGCGGAACTCGTCTTTCAATAGAAGGTCTTCATATGGATGCCGGTTCTAAAGCTGAAGCATTTTTAGGAAGTCTTTCCTGTAATGTGACGCGACGGACAGTTAATTTCGCAGAGTGTATAACAAGTGCTCGACATATGGCGGGAGAAGAAAAAGTGAGGGTTAAGTTCGATAATGGGCTCAGACTTTTCGAGTATTACAGTTATCTATATGTGGAAGATCCCCGAATCAATTCTGTTGAATCCGGTTCAGGAGGTAATAGAGGCGAAGCTAGAGGCATCCCTGCGGGTGGTATAACCATATCTGTAAAGGGAGAGCACTTGAATATAATTCAGAAGCCATTGATGTACGTCGAAGTGGACGACCAGCTCTATAGTAGTAACTGCACCAGTATTTCGGCCGTTGAAATGAAATGTTTGAGTCCAGCCATTCCTATGGACCCACAAAAAGAAAACGAGTTTTTCGGTGATCAAGATCACATTGAATTGGACTGGGGCTTCATTATGGATAATGTCAAGTCTGTGATGGGTCTCAGCAGAAGAAAATACAACCCGTTCTCCAAATTTCGAATGTATAGAAATCCAGTCTACCATCCCTTCAATGAAGAAAATAGAATAAAGTATTATCGAAGCGAATACCTCACAATTAATGGCAAATTTCTTGACGGAGCCTCTCAAGAGTCAGATGTGACCGTTTGGATCGGTAGCGGCACTTGCAATGTGACCTCTCTTTCTCGACTGCAGCTGACATGTCGACCACCAACAGGTCAACCTTCCACCGGTGTAGATGGAGAAAATATTCCGAGCGTAGTGGTGGGCGTCGGCGGTAATCTAAACTACACAATTGGCAAACTAAGCTATGATCAAATCAGTGAAGGCCCGCAAACCATCCACCAGCACATCCTCATCGTTGTGATTGTGGGCATTTGTATTCTCTTCATAATCGTGGTCTTCATTCTCATCTTATATCGACGCAAATCTACTGAAAGTAGTCGAGTGCTGAAGACAATGCAGGAACAAATGGATGTCCTCGAGTTGAGAGTGGCCTCAGAGTGTAAGGAAGCGTTCGCTGAACTCCAGACAGAAATGACTGATCTGACGGGCGATCTAACAATTGGTGGCATTCCGTTCCTTGACTATCGAATGTATACAATGAAAGTTTTGTTCCCAAACTCTGAAGACCATCCTGTGCTGAGAGACATGCAAATCGATCCGTCGAAGCGTCTGTTTATGGAAAAAGGACTCCGATATTTCGGTCAATTAGTTATGAATAAGACTTTTCTGTTGCTATTTATCCGAACCCTTGAATCGAACCGTTATTTTTCGATGAGAGACAGAGTGAACGTCGCCTCTCTTATTATGGTTACACTTCAGGGAAAGATGGAGTATTGCACAGATATTTTAAAGACTCTTTTGGCAGATCTGATCGAAAGGTGTATTGAAGGCAAAAGTCATCCAAAACTGCTTTTGCGTCGAACTGAATCCGTAGCCGAGAAGATGTTGAGTTCGTGGTTCACATTCTTATTGTACAAGTTTTTGAAAGAGTGCGCTGGCGATCCTTTATTCCTTTTGTACCGGGCTATCAAACATCAAGTAGATAAGGGTCCCGTCGATGCCATCACATCAGAGGCTCGTTATTCCCTCTCCGAAGAGAAATTAATCCGACAACAGATCGAATACAAAACAATCACAGTTTTTATGTCTATGTCTCCACAAACCGCTTATATGTCAGGATTGGATCAATTACTGCAGGCGGACAATATGGAGACACCCGTCAAAGTACTCGACTGCGATACCATAAGTCAGGTCAAAGACAAGGCGTTGGACGCCATTTACCGCAGTATCTCATACTCACAGCGGCCCACAAAGGATGACCTCGACTTGGAGTGGCGCACAGGTCAGTCTGGACGACTCATTTTGTCCGACGAGGATCAAACCAGTAAAATAGAGGGCGAGTGGAGGCGCATCAATACTCTGGCCCACTATAAGTGCTCAGACGGCGCGTCCCTAACACTAGTGCCTAAACAGAGTTCAATGTATAACATTTCTCTGATCTCTGAAAAGATGGACCACAAGTCCCACAAATACGAGACACTCAACTTCGGCTTCAATAAGGCCTCGTCTCCGCCGCTGAGTCGGGCCACCTCTCCATTGAATCACGACTTAGAAAATGGTTACAAATACTGGCATTTAGTCAAACATCACGACAATCACGACCATAAAGAAGGCGACAGAGGGAACAAAATGGTGTCTGAAATATATTTGACGCGACTGTTGGCCACAAAAGGCACTCTTCAGAAGTTCGTCGACGACCTCTTCGAGACAATTTTCAGTACCGCACATCGCGGACAAGCACTGCCACTCGCCATCAAATACATGTTTGACTTTCTGGATGACCAGGCCTTACAACATGGCATCACTGACTCAGAAGTGGTGCATACCTGGAAGTCCAATAGTTTGCCGCTCAGGTTTTGGGTTAATCTCATAAAAAATCCAAATTTTGTGTTCGACATAAATAAATCAAATATTGTCGACTCGTGTCTCTCAGTAGTCGCGCAGACTTTTATGGACGCCTGTTCCACGTCTGACCACAGATTAGGCAAAGACTCTCCCAGTAGTAAACTATTGTACGCCAAAGACATTCCAATTTATAAGGATTGGGTGGAGAGGTATTATCAAGACATCAAACTCATGCCCG
Organism: Fuscozetes fuscipes; assembly: GCA_034702105.1. Taxonomy (NCBI): domain Eukaryota; kingdom Metazoa; phylum Arthropoda; class Arachnida; order Sarcoptiformes; family Ceratozetidae; genus Fuscozetes; species Fuscozetes fuscipes. Next base: position 10,844 of record JAQGCS010000210.1, read on the forward strand.
CCATCAGTGATCAGGACATGAATGCGATGCTCGCAGAAGAGTCTCGGGTATGTGTCCTCTCATTCATTATCATCTGATTAATAGTCTGTCCAATGATTGATATTCAGATCTATTTTTCAATTTTTTTGTTTCGCAAAAAATGTTTCTTTAGAAACAGTAGTTTTATTAATGATGTCTGTCCATTCTGTCCATTAGCAACACGCCCACGAGTACAATACAAATGTGGCCCTCTATGAGCTCTACAGTTATGCCATCAAATATAATGATCAGGTAATTGACAGTTCGCTTACTTTATTCGAAAAGCAGTTATAATTGCAGTGAAATATTAAACGACATTTGAATTTACATATAATTTGAGACTTTTTCTCATTTAATATTTCACTACTAATTGGCTGTAATTTGGGTTTTTTTGACAATGAATTCAAGTATTTGCCACAAATTCACACAAACTTTTAAATTATATTCAAATGATTTTAATATGTTTTCTGTGTTTTGCGACCAAATTAACAGTTAATGCAGACGTTAGAAGAGGACGAGTTCTCGCGTAAAAACAAACTTGCCTGGAAACTGGAACAGGTCCAACAGATCATGACTGGAGAAACCGATCAATGAGCTGTCAGACCCCCACAAGCAGACGTCTGTTCGGCCACTCATGTCATACGGATCGCCGCATTTGATTAATTGTTTGTCAAATTAATCCATTTTCTAGTTCTATATAAAAGATGATTAATTGATAATAATTATTATTATTATTACATTATTATTGCTGTGATTTTTCTCATCCAAAAAAACAAAGCGATGAATATTTGGAACTCTTTTTGAAAAATATTTTTATTGATTTTAATGACATTTATTTGAAAGAATGGATGAAATTGGAAGCAGTGAGCAAAAAGACATTTTTATGAAGAAATCTGTTTTATATATAGAACTGAATGTAAATTTGTTCTTAACTTTTCTTCGAACTCATTATCAGTGCCACAAAAACTCATAAAATTTAAGTTCTTTTTTGTGTAGTATTTTTCGTTTTTCATTAGTCTTTTATCCTTTGAAAGTATTTTAGATTTCTTTTCCAATTTTATACACTTTTTAATATAAGAGATGTTTTGTGCAATTTTTCAGATATTATTTTAGAAGAGAAACAAATTATTAGGTTTTTAAACAATTCAGTGAAGAATTTGAAAGAAATATTGAAATATATTATAAAAAATGTTGAGTCGAGTCTACCGACAAATTGATTCTAAAACAAGTTTTTCTTAGTTTATATTATAAATAGCATTAATTCGGTGCTATTTTTCAATAAATTAGGTGTAAAAAAGTCATTCAATTTTCATTTATATCAAACTTTTTCTGCTATTTATTTGACTTTGAATTCCATTCTTCTTATGATAGAATAATTGAATGAAATTATTTAAACATTTTTTTTGAAATTACTTTATTTGTGTCTAAATATAGATTTTATGACAGCTTTTAGTCATTTATGAAAATTTTCAATGATTTTGATTCAATTTTTTTTAAGATAAGCGAAGATTAGATTTTTTGAAGAAAGTTAACGATTGAGTGCCTGAATGGTGACCACTATTATAGCTATTTTTCGTCTTTGCCGGTGCTCTCACTCTGGCGATCAATCAATGTATTGATATTTGTCTTTTGCACTGAACAGATGTCACAAGAAATCAAACTTTTAGTCCAAACAAACAATTGTGAAATCGATTCGATGTATTCATAATAATTGTAATTCATTTGATATGTTTTTATAAATGACTCGAAAAAAGATTTTAATAAATGGTTTCAATTGAATCACACATTCCTTTCACAGAGAAAAACAAATTTCTGCACGAAATATATGTCAAACAAATTGTTAGTAAAACAAATATAAATCCAAACATTGATTCTCTCTTTGATTCACACTTCAAAAGACTAATTAATTATTAATACATTCGTTGTTATACTCTTTGTCTATACTTATATTCCATTGAAAAGAACTGTTTGTCTAACAAATCGATTGTTCCTTTTTATACCATATTTTAAAAGTATATAAATTAGAACTGTTTTGTAATTCACACAAAAAGCTCTTTTCATCGATCGCTACAATCGACACACATTATCAGAGATGGTCAGAGTTCAGCTTCCTTCCAAATAATGAACAAGGTAGCTGTCCAATCCCGTCTTTAGTCACAATAATGGGTGCAATTGACCTGAAATATACGAAATAGACGCTATTTTTCCAATTCAAGCAATATTTCCATTGAATTCCTGGCGATCTTTCGCTAGAATTTCTCACAAAAGGCTGAATTTCTAATCAATATTTCTCCGGACAGTTATAGATTGAGAGTAAGCCTTTGCCCATCTGTTAGTGTCCACTGTTGGCCACCTCTGATATAAATGTAAATTGATTATACCGTCAAAATTGTGTAATACTTGTCATAATCTAATCCATTGAATCTCTCGGAACACAAGTTTTATATACAGTTTATATATGTGTTGACTATTTCTGCATATTATTTGTCTTCCATTGAATTCGTTTTTATATCTCATGTATTGTCTGACAAAAGACTTTTCATAAGAATTCGTTTATTATTTAAGACTTTGTTTCCATTTTCTCCACTATTTTCTCTCAAAGACATAAAACAAATAAGAAAAAAGTGTGACATTCGGGGCCTTAAAGTGCCGCATGTAATGAACTTTTCTATAATAATGAACTTGTAATGTATTTAAATTGTCGTCAGCTCTAAAGGACAGCATAAAACTCACCAAAAATAGAAAGTTTTTATATAAAATTTCAAAAACAAAAATTTATTATTCAAATGAAAAGAAACTTTTAATTTGCTTTTTCTCGATATTAAGCTTCGTTTGTGAACAAACACTAATAACTTATTTATCATTTTAAATGATTTCGATACAAATCATAACAAATTTATTGATTATAAAAGATTATAATTTGATGTAAAATAAGATTCAAATAAATGTGTAATAAAGAAAAGACTACTAACCACTCATATGAATGATAATTAACTCTTTTCACACATAATATTGTAATTGTTTGTAGTTTTCAATTATGTATTAATTGATATCAATTATAATGAAATGTAATTTAAACAATGAATTCACTCATATTTTATGTTTTTTCTCTGGAAAATAGATTTTATGAAATGAACACAATTTTAAGTTAAACATTATATACGAAAAGATGAAGTGAAGAGAAATTTGAAATTTTCATTAGAAATATGACAAAAAACTTGGAGTAAAAAATGATTATAAATATTATATATAAGTTATATATTCATTAAAGTGTAAATAAACTCTAAAATTACTCTTTTTTAAATGTTTGGCGAAAAATCATTTTATTTAATTTTCTTATTCAAGATTTTTTCGCTTTTGAAGTGTTTTTGCATTAGTTTTGATAAATTGTTATTATATTTGACTCGAAGCGGGCGTTGGCTTCAGAGCCGCTCATTATATATATTATATAATTCTTGTTCACTCAGAAAATGCTTTTTCTCTTTTTCGACACAAAATCCTTAAGTTTCCTGACTTTCTTACATAAGAGGTGGTCAGTGGTAGGTGTAGTCCAGAGTCGCCCCAAAATTAAATGATAGAACGGAATTTCTTGGGATTGCAAACTATTTTATCATCTTCTAAATTATAACTTTGATTTTAGAAGGGATGAGAATCTTTGAGTTAATTGGATTTATGCCCTTTTTTATCCAGATATTTTTTTTATTGTGAGAAAAGTTCGAACCCGATCAATTATTTGCTGAATCGCTTATGCTTTTGATAACTTGATTTTTGTGCTCAATTTATTACGCGAAGTCAGCCCTATTTTTATGCCCCTATTGTTAACCCCTTTGCTCACCTCTGAAAGTGAGTAAAATTGTCACTCAAATAACTCATAGCATTCATATAATTTGAGTCCAAATTCCTGATTCCTTCTCAAACAGAACTACATAACAGACTTAACGGTTGAACGAATGGAAGTATAGCCATGAGGTATAGGCTATTCGTATGGCTATTGCAAAGCTATGTTTGCAGTTGGCTTGAGATCAGGTCCGGCAGCTCTTACTCGCTATGAGTGAGAGATACGGACGCGAATTGCTTAAAATTTAGGTCAAGTGCTTAATAGAGTACACACTTTTGCGACACAGAATTATCATAAATAAGTGTTGTTATCTCATATTCTCGTACCAGATGGACATGGATTCGAAAAGTCCAAACCATTCATTTGTATTAGTTGTGTCCCCAAAACAAACTGGGTGACTGTTCTGCATAAAAAGTAAACGTATTAGACGTAAACCTGACCGCTAGAGACACACCTTTCCATTGAACAAAAAGCGAATTAATTTTAATACATTTTATTATTATTCTAATTATTTTTGTGACTCGACTCTAACTTTACTTGTTTTATACAATACGGTCACTTGTCCTGTGCTGTCAGTCAGAGTCCACATACACTCAGCCAAAGACACAGATTTATGAGACACCAGTTGTGACAGAATTTGTTAGTTATTCCTCACAAACCATTAATATTAAATTTACAAAAGTTTATATTTTTGGCTCTTCTCTCACTAAACAGTCGTCAAAAGTCTAATAACTTATTTGATTAATAAAATGGAAAACTATTCGTTGACTTCAGTTATTTGCATATATTGTGCGATAGTTTGTTGTGTTAGTGGCCAACAAACCGGTGCTCTTCCCGAAGAAGAGAATAAGAAATCATCGGATGATTCAAAATTCATACCAATGACCAGAGAAACACCAAAATTTCCAATAGGACTCGGAGTACTCGGTCCTTCCTATTCAGAGAAGTTTGGAGATGATGGCAAGTTTTTATTATTTGTCCAAGTTATTTTATTTTTCCTCAATTGCATCTTTTTTTATTTTTCTGTCAAAACAAATGTCTACTAAATTGTGATTACTTTAAAGGTTATCATTTATTTACTTATTTTTTCCTTTAAGTCAATGACAGGCTTTCATCGAATTTTGTTCGCAATTATCTGATTATTTGAAGCCATTTGAAGGCAATCCTCGCAAAACCTATTTTTCAAGTTTTCAATCTCTGAATCGAAAGAAATTTTATTTCTTAAAAGACTCGAAATATTATGAAATCGAAACTCTATTCTTACTTAAACTCAAAGCAATAAATTAGTGGAAAAGCACTAAAAACAAGTGAAAATGGTCTTGGTTTCAAATTAATGGCTTTAATTTATAGGTAAAAGTAAGCTCGATTTCAATCAGGACAGTGGGGGTTACTCATACTCATTGAGCAGTATATCACATCCAATGGCTAAGAGCACAGACAGATCCGGGACTGACGATAAAAAGTATAGCACAGACACTATGAAGACAGCGGTGAGTGCCGTCACTGTAATTAATTGTTTGTCTGCCATCAAAAACCTTGAACTTTAGGGATGTTATGCTTTGTTCTGATTAAAGGGTGACTCTCATCAATTAACACCAACCTCTCAATATAACCCAACCTCTTATAGTCTATCCGTCGGCACTGGCAGTCGGTCTGACTATTCCTCTGTAGGTAACGGTTATGTAAGTAATGTTTGCATGAAATCCGACCAAAATTATTGAAAAAAACAGTTTTCGTAGACTTTTGTGTTTCGTTTGTTTTTTAGTGTTATTTCAAAATATGATTAGATTTTTAAATAAGAGAATACTTTATATTTAGCCTCAAACTCAAGTATACTCTGTAATTAACCGACAGGGCTCACAGGCAGGTCCTCCAGTTCCTCAATCTTACGGAGCTTATGGACAGGGACAAGGTTACAGTCCAAGCTATGGTCCAATGCCTGGTTATGGGCCACCAGGTTATGCACCGATGCCTTACCAGAGCTACCCGAATGCTGGACCTCAATATAGTCAAAGTGGAGCTTATAGTCCTTCTGCCATAACACCCGTCGCTTCAAATATTCAGCCGAGTCCAGTACAACCACCTTACTCACCTGCACCAATCGCAAACCCACCAGCACCAGCACAATATGTAGCGCCAGCAGCAGCACAACCACAACCTCAATATAGTCCATATGCAAGTCCCTATGGCACACAAATGACCAGTCCTTATGGTAGTCCATACGGACAGCCAATGAGTCCCTATGGTATGAGCCCATATGGATCGGCACAGACTTCACCATATACTTCACCATATGCTAGTTCACCATATGGCAGTCAGTATGGCGGGGGTGGATATAGTGGTGGAATGGGTGGGGGTATGGGAGGGGGAATGAGTGCCGCAATGGGATCTGGAATGGGAGGTGGTTATGGAATGTATGGTTCGCCATCAACAGCATCTGCCTCTGCCTACCCGTATAGTGGCGGAAGTAGTGATCCATTGGCTAATTTGAGTCCATCTGATATCAATACCTTAAGACAACTGTACGGTGCCTCCAGTACTCCGAGTATGAGTTATATGAGTCCTTACAGTGGAGGAATGGGAGGAGGAAGCGGCGGATATGGGGGAATGTCTAGCGGATATGGAGGACTAGGAGGATATGGCGGTAGTAGTGGAAGTGGGGGCGGATTAAGTAGTTTGATATCACTTTTTGGATAATTTGGTCAATTAGTTCAAAGCTATTTGTAAATAAGTTGAGCACAGAATCGCATTACTGTTGACATCTGAAGAGATATATTTTAGTAAAGAATATCATTATTTCAAACTCTCATCACTTTTGAGCCAATTTTTTCACATTTCTCTCATTATTTAAGAATCAATTAAAATATTGTTTTGTTTTATAATTTTTAAATACATTTCTAAAAAGAATTCATCAAAATTTGTGTATTAATTAAGGGATGATTTTATAAATCAATTTTCGAATAAAATTCTTTGGTTTTAATCAAAATGTCAACTATCTCCATTATGTAATTTTATTCCAACCAAAGATGAGTTTTTCGATTGACTTTTTGACACGGATGCGTAAGGTGATCCTCGACCTTAGGTGGTCCCTCAGACCAAAAAATACAAGGTATACTGGTTTTTTCTGACTCCCTACATTAAAAAAAGATGAAGGGGATAATTTCAGAAACTCAAATACCGGGGTATTTGGACTAAACCTCTTTCCGCGTCCCTGATTCGACATATTGTTAACAGTCATTAATGAGTTTAGGTCTGAATATAAGTTATATTATATAACAGACTTTCTTCAGTTTGTATTAAATTTGATGAATATTTATGAATAGACTTTGATTTGAATAAATAATAAATTTAATGCATTTATACTCCAATTCAATTAAATGTCTAATAGTTTATTCATTAGTGAAGAATATGAATGAGAGCACAGTTTGACGACAATTATTAAGTAAAAGGAATGTAGATTTTATTAATTGATTATTGATTTTAGCAAATCTTCGATCGATTTTAATGAAATTCAGTGCAATTCTTAGACAGACCTCAGATTTTGGAGAAATTATCAATTTTTCTCAAAATCGATTCCGATTACGAGAGTAAGCCTTCGGCGCAAAAACGAAATTATTATCAAAATTATAACATCTGAAAGAAAACAATATTCATGCGTTTGAAGTGAAGGTCGACTCAATTTTCTTTCTATTAAATAATAAATTTCTTAACTATTATTAAACACTTCATTATTATTACCGTCACTATTGTCGTCATTAATATAATCAGAGTTTTCCCCTAAAAATGCTCAAAACATACATAACATGTAATATCGAGGTCATAATAATATGTTTGGACTAAAATATTACTTTTGTTAATAGAGTTCTTATCCAATAATGTTTTAATTTTTGTTACTCACTGTTTGTTTGATTGATTAAGCTAGCTGAAAAATGCTTTTGAATGTATATACACTTAATATTAGTACCAAATATGAAATGTGAAATATTTATCAAATGAATGGGAGTCGAGGGATGCATACTTTGCTGATTCTGGGTTTCTAATCAATAAGCCAGTAGAAATGCTGAAGAATGTAAGCTCCTGGCATTTTTGGCTCAACTTAGGATCAAAGGCCGTCAGCAACTTTGGATCGATACTAACCTTAAACTGAATTTGAGTTAGTACTGTACTTTGCATGATTGTTTGATAAACTGATTACGCAAATGAGCTTTTTTATGCCCTCTTGGTTTATAAGTGAGTGCTTTGTTTCTTAATTCAATTACAAGTAATTTAAGGCCAAAAGTATTCTTAAGAAACAAATGCTTTTCTTTTGTTGAATGAAACAAATTATATCAGAATTATTTGAGTCCTTATTATTAGAACTGATTCTATCGATTGAATTGAAACTCATTTTTATGTGAGTTTTCACATGAGTTGGCCTTTAAATCAAATTTAGATTTGAGTCAAACAAAGCTTTGAATTCAATAATAATCAGATTTATTATAACCGAAACGTATTGAGAAAAACATGTCTTTCAGAGTATTATTTCGTAAATTATAGTGTCTTTGATTTGTATCCTTCGATTGAATCCCAACAGAAAAGAAAACCTTTATTTTTAATCAAAAGATCTTCTCTTTTGGAATCGTGTTTACCGTCGCAGAGGTTTTTCAAATAAATCAATAATTTTTTATTTGACTTTCAGTGAGATTTAGTTCAAATCGTTTCTCTCGATATCCTCTCCAAAAGTCATTCATTAATTTGAAATTTTGTTCTTTTGATTCGATTTTTAATAAAACAAAATTTTATTACTATTTTAACATTATTTTAATTAATTAAATATTTATTACATAACAGAGAGTTTTGAAAACTTTTTCTCTTTTTTAAAATAAAGAAAATGTTTAAACAATTTTGAAGTTCAAGAGATATAAGAAAATATTTGAGTTTTAAGAAAATATTTAACTTATTTTTTTTATCACAAACTTATCTGAGAAAAAATGTGTTCATAAATTCATTACCAATGAGTGCATAAAAAAATAAGTTCCTTAAAGTTTTAAATTATCTTTTCTTTAATGTATTCCATTTTAAAAACATAATAGTTATAAAAATGCGTTTTTTAATTGTCTTGAAGGACACAAACGGTATGATTAATGGAATAACGCTTTGAATTTAATTTTGTTCAAAAGCTTAGTCTTCGACACTCTTTTCTTATCTTCTCATAAGTGGAAAAAAATAATTCGAATTCTTAAAGAATTTTTAATTTTTGTTATATTTAGGTAACTATTATTGACTCCAAAAGGATTATAAATAAGATTTGATCCAAAATAATGGTTTCGTAGATTAATATTGAAATCTACTTTCCGTGACCGTACTCTTTGCCAACATTATGTTTGACCCCTATATTACAGGTTTAAAAAAGGAATTTTAGAATTTGTGTAAAATTGTGTTTTCGATGGTTCAGAAATAGAACCGGAGATAAAAATCAATTTATTAATCAGTAGATCGAAAATCATTTGTCATTTGCCTCAATTCATGAAAAGTATTGGTTTGAAAATTGAAATCAAATCGATGTCTAACTCTTATACTTTAGTATAATATCAAAAATATATTGAATGGAGTTATGGTTCCACAGCTTGATATCAATCGTTTCGTGAAATTCACGATATTTCAAATTTTATTGCACTTCTGTCGCTCTACTATTAGATAAATCAATTTTTATCCCGGATTCAATTATTAATATGATTTGAACAATAATACTCAGTAATTACCCCATTTGAAATTGGCATGGTGATCCGTTTTTTGATATCTATAATCAAAATCAATAGCATTCAATAGATGTGATTAAAATTTAACAAAAATTATCTCTAATTTAATATTCAATTTCGTGGATAATAATTGTGTAAAACCAAACATCAAATCAATAATTTGATAATCAAAGAGATAATCGATGGTTACTATGAAGTCCTTATGACTGACCTCTAAATATAAACCATAAATTGTTTTCTATGTGTTATTAATTTGGGTTAAATTTTTATGAATAGTTTTGTGGTTAGGATTCAGAGCGAAGAGATGTGCCGATAAAGTGATTGACTACTGAAAGCCATTATAACTCTATTTTTGAGTGGTTTTAATGAATGCACCTCTGATTGACCCTCGATTAAAATGAATATTCGTGTAATAAGCTTTGTGGTAAACATATTCTGATTTATTATTAATGAGATAAAAATGCTCACGTATATACTGGTCCAACTCTTCCATGACCTCCCCTTCTGACACGTCTTAAGACTCGTTTGGAGTCATCGGTGTTTAGCGATCGCCTGAAAGCAGTCATAAAAGACAATAAATTTTTTATTGCAATAAATTCATAATAAAATATTTGAAATATTTCTGGACTTTTGGAATCTTGGAACGGGTCTACGCCTTCACAACATTTCAGATTATACTTTGAAAGACAGATCAGAATTGTATTAAACTCCAGTCTATTACATAACTTTTTAAAAATATTTCAAATATTTTTGTCTTCGAATTTGTTTTTAATATTTTTTTGAAACTGTTTTTCAAAACAAATAAATAAATAGGAATTTAAATAACATTCAAATGAGCGGTAATTATGTGAAAAAAGTGAAAAGACTTCTGAAGAGAAAAATAGATTACTAAATGTCAGACAGAAAATAAGTATGAAAAAGTTGATAGATAACTCAGTAGTAGTTGTTGTTTGGGCGCAACGTTTCTAATCTTATTAAAAGTTATCCAATTTTTGACTCAAGACTTAAGTAGAGGTGAAAAATAAGCCAAAAGAAGGACATTAATCAAAAAATGTATTTTCGTTTAAATTACTTCTTTCTGTTGAGTTTCGGGTGAATTATTTGTGGCAATGGCTCAGAAGCAGCCGCACTGTCGTCCGCTTCTTCTCCTTGAGCAGCGGCATAGTCACCTTGGTCTCCACCTTGCTCTCCGCCATCAGATTCATAATCTCCTCCACCACCACCACCGCCATCAACAGCACCATATGATTCATCAACAGCTCCGTCGTCGCCCTCACTTCCACCCTCGCCCTCTTCATAATCATAAGCGACGGTAATACCGATCAAAACAATAGCAAAGGCGCACAAAATCTATAAATTATTTTCGTTGAGAAATATTTTCGTCAATAAACATATAATTGAATAAACTTTAAATTGAAAACAATTCTTACAAAGAGTTTATTTGAAATCATTTTCGAAAACGAATGTATTGTCGAGAGATTTGTGGATAAGTCAGAAACTGTTCGGTGTTTTCGGTAAAACACTTTCACACAAATGCTTTTTATAATACATATACAAAAAGTTCAAATTAATTTAAGTGAAGATTTGGTGCAAAATGTCGGCGCAATTATTTGCCATTACTTGCCTACTGTCCCATTGGAGTCTCACAGAGATATCGCAGACATTAATTCGATGAAATGACTCCGATTAAGACTTGAAGCCAAAAAATTGAAACTTTTTGTTATAAATTGTGCTCAATCTTATCGGTAGTTCGGGTATCAAAAGAATCAATTATTTTCTCTAATCTACTGATGGGTTATCAGTATTTGTCACTCGAAATGCATGGCAAGTAAAGTGCGACACCGAGTTGTAGCTCAGCCTTTCATACTAACTCATAGACAATATCCTAGTTTTCGATCAAAAGGTTAACTCTAATAACGATCATCAGTAGTGACACAAAACTATTGCCTTTTCATACAATTTAATACACTTTTGCTTTAATATAAAAAACTAATTGAAATAAAAATTACTTTTCAACTCTTTTTCTTACAATAATTACCGAATGTTTCCTATTTGTCACAAATGAATTGTAATTCTTTTGAATTAGACTTTAATTTCACTAATTGTTGGCTCAAATTTAAATTAATTCTTTTCACCACTTTTTTAGCGCATTTTTAACAAAACTGGGCTTTTATTTCAGGAATACTACGGAAGAGATTTTTTCATCGCTTGGATTTATAATTGTTTTGTTCGCTTATATCATATTAATTATAATTTTAATTCTAAATATATTTTTTCATAAAATGCAAAAATGTGTGTAAAACTTGTTAAAACATTTTTGTTTTCTTTGAAATTTTTGTATTAAAATTAGTTTAAATTTATTTTTTTAAGTTTAATAAGTAGTCAGCGAACTATTCAAATGTCTCTCAAGTTTTCCAAATAGAAGTGTTTTCGCGCACAACAACTCAAAGTAGTGAATAGACAATGAAATTGTTGGTCAAAACACCCAAACCGGAAACCGCGGGCGTATCTGAAGTGAGGGTCCGACCAAACATCTAAACAAGTGATTGATTACAGTTTATTCGGTGATTACCAAAGAAAGTGACACTTTGGGTCATAATTATATAATTGTGGCAAAGCTTTGATGACTGCTTCAATGTTTAATAGTTTTCAAATTCATTTTTAATGGCTTTCTATGGCTTAACAAAACTTAATCTCAAAGTTTCAAACACTAATTCAAAGCACTTAAGAAGGGAGTAATGACTGAGAATTTATTTTCACTTTCCATTCATTTAATGAAAAAATCTTAAATTTCAGACATTTGACTCGAAATAGTTCTGAAAGTTTGGCTGTAATTTCGTAACCTGCAATTAATTTCTTTAAATTTTAAGTTTGTCATAAATTATTAAGTTTAATCAATTAATTTCAATAAAAATTTGGAAGTTCTTAGAAAAAATTGATCAATTCAATTGATAAGCCAATGAATTTAGCGTCAATTAGGCACTAATACTAGTTATATATGTCATCAAATTCCTGAGCACTCGATGTTAGTGAGAATTTTGAACGAATTTACATAAATTTTAAATATGTTTTGCCTCCAAACAAACGGCATTGGATTTTATCGCCTTTGGGTTCTCACACACTATTGATTAGAGCGAGAGTGCGGGTGTCTTCTGATGGGCAGATCTAGTCCTTTGAATTTGACGTAAGGCTTCATTCTGTGTGTAAAGTCAATAATCAATAGGAATATGGGTTACAATTCGTTAGGATTTTCTTTTATTCATTCATTCAAATAAAATGAAAAATTCAGTGAATTTACATAAAAATTTGATTTGAATATTATCTATCATTTTCTCAATTATCATAAATTTAAATATTCTTTGCTTTTGATGAATGAACGGCTCAAAAGTCAATAAATTGTTTCCGAAATGTTGGGTCAGAACTTCAAATCACAGTTTGAATGATGTGTCAAAAGTTATGGCCCTAAAGCTCTAAAACTTCTTAGAACTCAATCTTTTGATGGATTGAATTTACATAACAATTGAGATATCGTTCGAATCAAAAACTAATTATTTTCCCGAATCACACATTTGTCTGCTTTTGGTTTATATTCAACTCAAATGTATTTCTCTTTCAGGAGTTCTTCCAATCGAAGGTCATTTTCAAAGACGAGTCAACAAATTAGACCTTTTTTGTATAATAATCATTAGGTAACATCTTGAACTAAATTTTTATAGGTAAATTACGTAAACAATACAATATTATTTATCTTTAAAAGTTATAAAATAATGAGTATGCTCGATTCTAATTTTGGTGAACAATGCTCTGACATAACAACTTTCGACTTTATTTACACATTGTTTTGTCTTAAATTTGGTGTTGTTTCTTATTTGAACAAGGTCAACTACCACTTAATTGAGTAATTATGTTGGAGTGAATCTAATAACGATTGAGTATCATGGCAAACCTATTATTAAACTGCATTTTCTATTTCTCATCTAATGGTAGATCGACTTATAATTGACAATAAAATATCAAGCTTCTCTGAATTGATTATCTCTTTAATCGCATTTATACAATATTCAAAACTCTAGACTTTTTATATGTATTTTAATCGTTTGTAATAATCGCTTCTTTCCTGTGATTAGAAAATAAATGAATTCAAACAAAATTATAGAATAATATATTCTCACTATTCGTTAAATTCTTTAGTTTTCAGCGACATTTGAATGATTATATTGATGTCAAAAAATGATCAATTATTTCAGTATTATTTTAGTATTATTTGAATTTAAAAAATCTCATTATCTTTTATGGCAAAGGATTGTCTGCCAAACGATAATTAGTGATCTCTGGAATCGAGAATTTTCAGAATACTTTCTGCAACTAATTCTTCACTAATGGTTTGAAAACTACATTAAATTTACGAATTATTGCTAATAATAATGACTGAGATTACAGTCGCCAACAATGAACACAAACGACGAGTAATTTTTCATCAAAATTATTATCTTTACAATTATTAAGTACATAGAAAAGAGTGAAACTGAGACCCCATATAATCCCTCACATATTTGTTTTGTTCAAATTGTGTTAACTCAGGCAAAGGCTTTGTAATACATAATAGTGTTATATGCAGTGTCTGTCCTTCACAATGTCGAGCTCTTTATTCTATCGAATTCGTGATTCACATAATAGATGAGAATCTTGTGTTCGGAGGCGTAACTCTTAGCATGAGTTTAACACGAACTTAATATGATAGCACAAATTAACTCCTTTATCAACTTTTTCAATCCTTTTGACATAACTTGTATTTTAGGCCTATTTTAATGTTTAAACAATTTTTTTAAGGATATTAAAGAGTATTTTCTACTTTAAAATAACCTTAAAATCTCTGACAAAATTAGATTTGTTTTGAAAAAGTTTAATAATGCGTTAAATATAAGAACGAAATCCTTTTGATTTTTTGTCTAAAATCCTTAACCATTTATTTGAGAGCAAAAATTCCTTTGAGAAGTGCTTTCCCTATGAAAAGAAAAAAAGTAAAAACTAATATTTGAGACGATAACTAGTTTTTGGTTTAAAAAGCAATAAATATCCTTGATATGATTAATCTTAGAGGTGGAGACCAATTCATTGTCAAAGCTATGATGCAATTCAATAAATAGTTTTGGTTTTAGAATCGTTATCATCTCTTCGTTACAGTTCTGTCCAGAGCTGCTAAAATTGCCTCGGGGAATCCAGGCTATTATGGGCGGAATCATTGGCCATGTCTGGGATTATGCTCTCGCTATCAATAACTCATTATTTACACCAAACATTCTAATGAGAAGATCAAAACTATATTTGACAGACGTCTCAGTTCTAGTAATTTATGAATTTGACGCTAAAAGCCATTCACTTGATTGCTATCCAATACTACATGTATTCTAACGAATACTATATTAAACCAATTTTAGTATTCGACTGATTTAAAGCAAAATCATTTGATTTATTAAAGAATTCTGATTTCAAGGAATCCGTCTAATGTTGAATATGTGCCGAACATCTCATGTTTGACATAAAT
Source organism: Fuscozetes fuscipes (assembly GCA_034702105.1). Taxonomy (NCBI): domain Eukaryota; kingdom Metazoa; phylum Arthropoda; class Arachnida; order Sarcoptiformes; family Ceratozetidae; genus Fuscozetes; species Fuscozetes fuscipes. The sequence goes on from JAQGCS010000210.1 coordinate 25,983, forward strand.
ACCATTTCCATAATAGTTTTCCATTTCACAAATTGAACTGATTTTTAGAATAGACTCATTTTTTATTCGCTGAATAATAATGAGGTAATCCTATTCTTCACCACTTCTTAAACCCTAGAATTAACAGTAGAACAGTAGGAGTCCGTAGGGTTTACTCCGAAATGAATACTCTAAATGTCATTTCAATATCAAGTTTGCAATAAGTAAAACAAAAGTCAACACTTGTCTCAAATGTTATGCAATTATAACATTCATTCAGTCAATGAAAGTGAATGTAAATTAGTTTTGTTTTTATTCAGTTTAAAAGCGATTACATAAATCGCACACATTTTGTATAATTATTATTCTCATTAAAGCATTAATTAGTCATTTCGTTTAAAACTTATATCATATGAAGGAAAATAAATAAGGAAAGTCAATATTTTACTCTAGTTCATATATTGCAGTATTTTTTGTCGGAACTCCACTTCATTGAAGGTCTATATAAGAGAACAAAGTTGATCTACAATTAAGATACCTGTCTTGTTATGTCTTGTTATGTGATTTGGGGTTTCAACTGAAAGCATAATCACATAATAATCTGACAGACAATGCATTGCTTTTAAGTTCTCAAAAGTCTGTGTCTGAACTCCAAAGAAGTTCTATTGTTGTCTATCACTTACTATCAGCAAACAAAGAGAAGAGCCTTTTTCAACACTTATTCTGACAGAAAATCTAATTATAAGCGAATCTGTCACTCATTTCTCAGACTTGAAAACTATATTTCGTTGTATTTTTAAAAAGCTTTAGTTTGGATGAAAAGCTTCACTCTCTTCATACTCGCCCTTAACTGGCAAAGAGTGAAGAGATGTGTTCCGAAGAGAAATTTTAGAAATTGAAATCTTTATCGTAAAGAAACTAGATCAAGGCTATGACCACACTCAAATAAATTCTCCAGAAAAAATATTAGACACATTCCATTATAATCTATTGAAATTTTGCATTTTTTGCGCGACTTAATAGCAAAAAGATTTCCCCTCTCCTTATCCTAAGAACATCGGTTCAAACGTCAATTGAAAAAACTTTTAATTAACTTCTTTTACTAATCGATGATTTCTGTCAGTATTTCAAATAAATGTATTTGAAGTTTGAATTTGACTTTTCATTACATTTCAATTGAATTTTATGATTAAAATTCAGTTTTGATTGAATCGAGTTCTTAAGAAATGAATGGTTTTTGGCTTAAGACAAGTCGAACGCAATTGTTATTTAATTTATTAATAATTCAAAACTGAAATTATAGCACAAGTCGTGGCTTTTCTGCACACAAATTGTTTGGCCATCGGTTTGGAGTTGTGAAGACCCCACCCATACATCCAAATGTATGTCTATCTGCAAAAGCGTTGAAAAGAAGTTTTCACTTTTCAAGGAAGCGTGGAATCTCTTGAAGACCTTGGATTCAGACCAAACACAGAACAACTCTCGATGGCTCAGTTCTCTCCCCTCATCCCATGTTCAGCATCTTTATTCCTCTCAACGCCCCGTGACGTCAAGCTTTCCATCCGAAGACAAATAGTATATAAAACAAATCTCAAGACTTGGATTTTGTCATTCAGTTCACTTCAATCATTTGCGAAGAAAACCGACAAAAACCAACAAAAATGTACTCCGCTATCGTTGTTCTCGCCCTTTGCGGCTATGCTTCAGCTGGCGTTATTGGATACGCCGCACCCGCTATCGGTATCCTCAACACCGGTGCCTCGTCTCAGTTCAGAAGCCAAGACGTAAGTGATAACAAAAACCACATCCAATGTTTCTAACGGTTTATGCGATCGACTCTTCAGAACATTGGAAACTATGCTTTCGGTTACAATGAAGACCACTCCACCGGAGGTACCTTCAGACGAGAACAAGGAGGTCCCGGTGTCCAGGTTGGCTCATACGGCCTCAGAGATCTTGACGGACGTACCCGAGTTGTGAACTATGTCGCTGACGCCGCCGGTTTCAGAGCTAACATCCAGACCAACGAACCCGGAGTCGACGGATCGAAAGACCCTGCTGCAGTTAGCATCAACAAGGCCGTCGTTGGTAAGAATTCGATTTAGAACATATTTGAATTTGAAAATGTAATTGATCCTATGCCAACCTTTCAGCCCCAGTTGCAGTTGCTGCCCCACTCGTAGCCCATGCCGCTGTTGCCGCACCAGTAGCATACGCTTCACCTCTTGCCGCCAGCTCTTACTCAGTTGCCACCAACCACGTCTCATCTCCAATTGTGTCCTACGCTGGTCTCCCCGCCGTGTCCTACGCCGGTGTCCCCGCTGTGTCATACGCTGGACATTTGGGCGTGCCAATGAGCGTGTCTCACTATTCCTCCCCCGTGGCTGCATACTCCTCCAAGATCCTTGCTCCAGGCGGCTATGTTTCACACTGGTAATCGGACCATAATTATCTACACCCTGGATAATTTATTCTCAAAAGACATTCCCCAACCGAAATAAACCATTTTATGTGTGCTGTCTAACTGTCTTTTTGTCATTTCTTCAGAATTTAATTTTTTGCACTCTTTTACGAGAGTTTCAATAAATTGGATGTTTGAGGAACAGTACAGATAAAAAATACTCTTACTTTCTCTACTTTTGCTCAAGCTCTCTTACCCACAAATATTTTCCTTTTCCCACAAAACGCGAGAATTTGCCAATAATTAGTCTGTTATTAAAGTCAATTGTTTTTGTTCTCTGAATTAAGTGTAAATAAATGCCATATATTTTAAAAATAGTAAACCAATTATTTTTAAATCAAATAAATGAATGAAACACTGATTGCATTTGTCTTTCTATTAATGAGATTAAGTTATGGTTTAGTTTATAAGCCGTTCGTATATTCATTACTAAATCAGTTCAAAGTTTGATTACTAATAGTTTGAGATATCATTAAAACTATGACTGAATTATGAATGAGTTTATACCTGTTTTAATGATTGCAAAGCTCTAGGAATACTGAGTGTTCATTGAAATCACCTTGCAATCATTAATGTGATGTACAGCTCAATTTCAGGAAATTTTTGAGTTTAGCGCTTTGATTATGAGAGGACTCCATAGTTATCGACCAATCAGTGAGCAGTATATCAATGTTTATGCGCCAAATATTTGAACACATTTTGTGTAAACAATTGAGTCGTTAAAACTTGTGGTCATTTAAATCGCAATCGTTTTTAATTTGGTTTTTATTTTTATTTACTTTTGTTAATCGTTTTTATTGATTGTATTTCTTATTTATAATTGAATTAATTATTGACTCAATCGATGACAATATGAATGACACAAAAGTCAGAGCGAGTAAAGAAAATCCGAGTAATCGTACAAAACGTCGTTCCCTTTCATCGATTCAACCGATTAGTACTGACAACAAAGTGTTGACCAGAAGTATGGCCACAACCAAGAGATCAGATAAGGATAAAGTCAAAGACAAGAACGAAAGAATCACAAAATGGTTGACACAAAAAGACTCCATTGATTCGGATCTCAAGTATTGGAAAACTTTGGCCAAAGAAAGACAAAAGGCTTTGGAAATCACTCTCAAAGAGAACCAACAGTTGAGTGAAGATAATGAAAGACTCACTGAACAACTCGAAGAAGTGAAACATGAAAACGAACTGTTGGTTCAGGAGAATCAACATTTGAGTCAATTGGCCGAAGAGGGCATCAAATTAAGAGATTTACTCAATGAATGTGTCGACAATTGACTCCATTCACGAATCAAAAGTTTTGTCACTTTTATAATAAATTGAATTTTAATTTCAAATTTTGTTTAATTCATTTGTTTCAAAAAAATGATTGAGTTTTCCGATCAGTTTGTCTCTTATCGTCGCCGGGAGTCGTCTTCTCAGCGACAGTCGGAGTCTTCGGCGCCGGAATGTTTTGATCGGGCACACTTGGATCGGGCACACCTGGATCGGGCACACTTGGATCGGGCACACCTGGATCGGGCACACTTGGATCGGGCACACCTGGATCGGGCACACTTGGA